>CM053783.1:385925216-386210216 GCA_028749045.1 Cupressus sempervirens
CATTGCATCATGCCTACATCTCCTTACACCTTTCCTCTTTCTCATCACCCCTCTTTTTCTCTTGTTGTGCTTGTGTCCTAGTATAACCAAAGGGGAAAAGATCATGTGGTTGCCCAACCTAATTTCATGCACCTAGAAATCCTAAATTGTCAGTCGGATCTTTCTTTTTCAATGTACATCTTTTACAGATGAGGTTTTGACTTTTGGGTACTCACAAATCCCTCTATATGGATCATGGAGCATGAATTGGTCCAAGAAAACCATTTCAAAACATTTTTCCAAAACTTGCTATGTTCATGCACCAATGTCTATGGTAAAATGTCCTAGTAGTCTTTATCAAATATCCAAATAATGGTGCACAAATCAGTCAATCACCAACCATAAAATATATTAGAAGATAAAAAATGATCTACTATTAATACATGTGTGATAGACTATTAGTACATGCATTTTCACTTTTTGATGCTATTTTCAGAATGGTAACTAGAAGTATTTATGATAAGATTATTATGATTACTAGACCCCATTGCTAGTCACTCAATCTCTCCCCCACCCAATTCTTCAAACTCACATAGTCATTGCACAACTATGTCTTCCTCTACCAACTTTTAAAAAAAAAACCAAAAAAAAAAATTCATTTAACAAACTTGAACAATTCTTAACCTAGATATTTAAATCCCAAGATAAAATTAGAATGTTCATTAGCAAGTCATGGTCTTGTGAAGAAATCACAATTGGGAATTGGAAAATTTCTAGTGTAGTGGGGCAAGAGAAGCACAGGAAGAATCTACACCATTTTTTATGAACAAAAGTTGCTCAGAAATTCATATGCTCTTCCTAAGATTTGTACAGAATTAAAAATGGCCTTCCTCTTCCCAAAATGAGAATAACTAGCTAGGTGAAATGTACTTTATGTTGCCTATAATAATTCTTGATTCAAACCTTTTGACCCAAAAATTGGTATACCTAGCTACTAGAATGCTTGTTGTTGCCAAATACTAGGGATCTAGGCATTTCTATCTAGTGTTTCTACAAGGGAATCCTTGGGACTGGAAACCTAGTTATTCAAACTTGAGTAATTTTAGTTTAGATAATTTCCCTTTAAATGAGAAATTAATGAGGAGTTACAACAATTTGGAGTTCTAGATGGGTTTCAAGGATCATTTTCTCATGAAATTCAACTATGTAAAACGCAACAATTTTTCAAAAAATTTAAGTAATTGATCTTGATATTATCCCCATCTGAGTAATACGTAATTGAAAAAAATCAAATAAAAACATCATGTTTTGCACATTTGAAACTTTTTCCAAAAAAATTTGTTATCATTATGTTGGGAGCATAGCTTTTCCTACACCCATTCGACCTTGAATTCTCCATATGATGTGTGTGAGTATCTATTGTGAATTAAAAGTACAATTTTTAAAAAAATTGACATAATTAGTTTATTGGTTTAAAGGAGATTTCAACATTTGGGACATGCATATTTCAAAACTATTTCAATTCTCTTTAAAATTTGTTGAAATATCATTTATGATATCTAAGTATAGAACAAGAGTGATACGATTCCTACCATTTCCATGGTTGTCTTTCTCTTTGTTGAATATGCATTAGAGTTGTGTCTATTCATGGGTTTAAGTCTAAGTATTCTAAGCCATTCTTAATGGTCAAATCACATGGGTATAAGGGGTTCTTGATTCACAATATGAAACTCTAATGTGATGGGCTTGTGCTAATACAAGGAGTATCTAATGGGATTATGTCGTGTGTTGGTAATGCATAGTTATGGAATAGGATACTTTCTTAGGATGGATCTGAGGTGTATCCAATGGGCTTGTGCTACAAGATATTCCCTCTAGTCTGATTGTGGTTAGGCAAGGCATAGAGTGGAGTTGAGGTACAATATTGGGGTTGTCTTATGTGATGTTCCCACTAACATGGTTGTGGTTTAGGCAAGGTGTAGATTTGAGCTAAGATGTAACCATAGAGGGTAAGTGTTGGTGTGCACCAAGGGAGGCTTAGGTAGTTGACCTCCCTCAAGAGGGATGAAGCATAGTAGTCCTTCCCTCTAGTCTCTGGATGAGATAGAGGTGATGCATAGTTTTAGGAGTGAAGAAGAGTAGCTCTTCCTTATCATGTTGTGGTGAGGTTTGTGGCAATGCAAGGGTCCCTATCTTAGTGAAGCTGATTAGCTAAGACAATGTTGGTGATGACTCAATGGGATATATTTAAGGCCTAAAATCTAGGGAAGTAGAGTACCTAGTCATGTGGTGGGAGGCAAATGATTTGTCTAAGTAGGAGCATTGAGGCTTATGGTGAGTTGTGTGGGGATGTGTTGTAAAGACAATTAGTTATTCTTAGTAGTATTAAAAGGGGTATTATATTAGGTTCAAGGTTTTTGGTGAGCTATAGGAGACCAAAAAGAGATAGTGTATCATCAAGATAGGGGTGTGATAGGGTAGCATGCAAGGTTGGACTTGAGGAATCAAAGATGTTTCGATGTGTTTGGGTAGTACTAAGTATGCTTTGGTAGTATGTGTAGTGAGAAAGGGAGGACTTAGTGGTCTAAGTAACTTGGGGTGGATGCATTGTTTAGTGAGGGAGTTGTGGTGATTCTCGATGTAGTGGTGTAGGGTATTGCTTAGGTAGCATGAATAGTTGAGCAAGGGGAGCTAGGGTAAGTTCTAGACATTCAAGGAGTGGTGTAGAGGTGATTAGGGGTGACCAAGAGGCTCAAGGAGTTGAAATCACATATGGCCAATATAGGAGTAAGGTTTTCGTATGGGGCGCATTGAGGCAAAGACATAGTAGGGATAAGTGAGGGGCTCATCTTGGATTGAATAGGAGTAGAGCTTAGAGCTCAAGGAGGTGTATATGGTACTACAAAGGAAGAAGAACCAAGGTGGTTCAACATGTAATTCTATTCCATAAGGGTGTATGTATACGTAGTCAGCTGTGTGGGCACTTGATGAAGATTAGGGGTAAGGCATAGTCTAGGTGAATGAAAATGGTTGGACTAGAGGGGGAGTCAGAAGTAGTGATCACCAGTGTTGCATGTGGTTGGAGATTCTAAGCAAGAAGGCTCATCCTAAGTGTGAGCTAAATCGAACCCCATGATAGTTGGTATTAGAGCATGATCCAAACAAAATGTGGCTTTTAGGTTGTTTCAACTCATGGCGAGTTGAAGGTGGAGCAAAGTTCTTTAGTAGAGTAGCTTTGGCTTATACCACTAACTCGTGGAGTTGGCATCAAGGATATAAATGAGATGGTCAAACTCATATATATCTTATGGAGAGTTGATATCAACATTGCTGGAATTTGGCTATGGGAGTTGAGATGTGCATGGTGTCACAAGACCATAATGTAGACATGGATGTGTGTAACAAGGTGTTATGGGTTCATCAGAATGCAACTTAAGTGAAGATGACAATGTTGGGTACATTTAAGACTAGTACACAAATGGGATGGGAGGAGAAATGTGGTATAGGACCTGTTTGGTATAGTTCTGAGGTGAAATTGATGGGCTAAAAGGAGTAGTGAGGTCTAAGAGTTGGTTGGCACAACTCTGAGGAGGAGTAAGTTGGGTCATATTGTGACTTTGTTGGTTAGTCTCAATGTGGAGTAGGATGGTGTATGAGAAATTATCTGAGGTGAAATCAAGGGGTTGCATAGATCATATTAGAAAATGGGCTATAAGGTGAAATGAGGAGTAGGATCTTTATGGTGTAGATTTGAGGTGTAACAAGTGGGCGGCTTGGGGTAGTGTGGTATAAAACTACAGGGTGTGGGTTCGAGCAAAATGAAGTAGTTGTGTAGAGTAGTGAAGTGTGGACTTACATAAGGTAAGTTAGAGTGTGGAAATGGTTGGGGCCATATGGAATGGTGTGGTGTAGGATTTTCAAGGTGACAATTTAGGGAGTAGATGTTGATGGTATGGAAGGTTGGCTTGGAAGCTTTGGGAGCAGGTTGGGCAGTAGTGTCATGAATCAGTAAGTTTGGGTGATGTGGTATCGTGTAGTGTAGGTTGATGTGAAGTGAATCATCTGAGGTGTAAATTTTGGGCTTCCAAGTGAGTATAGAGAGGTGTAGAGTTGTGGCTTGTACACGTGTGAGTCATATTTGAGGACATGAAGAAAGTACTAAGAAGTCACAAGGTTTTGAAGGTGTAGTGGTAGACAAAAGTTGGGTACATTCTAGGTTGAGGTGTTAAGGATGACTTAGATGTAGGGCATGCCAGAGGGTTGGTCAAAAGTCAAGTAAGGTGGCACAGTACAAGGCCTGCTATCAAGGTTGAATGTGATGACTTATGAAAGTGGAGTTGGGAGTTGTATAGTGCAATTTGGTGTAAGATTGTATTTTGTGCATGATCTAAGGAAGGTTAATGTAATTACTAGGGGATGCACAATATTCTAGAGGTGAATCAGTAGGCAAGTATTAGTGGTCATTTTAGGTTACAATTTTAGAAATGAGTTAGATGCAGGGCATGCCATAGGGTTGTTCAATAGGTAGGTAGAGTGACACATTAAGAATTCAAGGAGTTCAAAGGTTGAACATGTAAACTTGGGGAAATTAGTTTGCGGGCTTGTGCATTTGGGTTGTGGAAAGTTTTTCTTTCAGTTGATGTTAGGATTGGTTCCTTGGGTAGTTGAAGGTAGAAGACAAAATTTGGGGTGTTGTTGTGGGATGACATGAGGTGGCTAAGTGGAAATAGAAGCATTAAGTGTATTATTCTTAGGGTGTCATTTGGTATGGCCATCTCAGTGGAGGTTAGACATAAAGCAGGTCCATGCAAGTGGATCAATATTTGGTATGGTGACAACATCAAGTATGTCGTAGTAATAGAAAGGGTATAGAGGTGTGTAACAGTGTTGATGAAAAACAATGTTTGGCACACAAGGGTATCTATAGATCCCTTCAACAAGTTACGATGGTGGTTACCGACATTGAGGATGCCACCTATTTTAGAGTATGGCAAGATGTAAGGAGTTTTTGGTTCACAAGATGAAACTCTAAGGCGATTGGCATATGCAAAAAATATGGGTTCACATGGGTGTGGCATAGGTGAGGCCTTGTGTCGATCTGAAGAGTATCTGATGGGGCTATATCGTGTGTTGGACATGCATAGTTGTAGCATAGGATCTTATCATGGGATGGATATGAGGTGTATCCAATGGGGTTGTGCAATGAAATGTTCCCTCTAGCATGGTTGTGGTGTAGGCAAAGCATGGAGCCAAGTCAAGGTGCAATCTTGGGGTTGTGCTATTTGATGTTCCCACTAGCATGGTTGTGGTGTAGGTGAGGCATGGGGTCGAGTTAGGGTGTAACCATAGAGGGTAGTTAAAGACAAGAAGTGATAGCTTTTGGTGCATGGCTAAATCTGGTGAAGTGATTCATAGGTATAGCTATGGTGGTGTAGCTAAGTTGGAAATAGAGTACGATGTCCAAGAGGTTGAGCAGATCATGGAACTAAGGTTATGGTACTCAAGTAGGTTTGCATTAATGATAAATATTGTTTGTATGCATGAAGGGTTGTTATGGGTGTAGTAGATGTGTGAGTAACCTGGTATTCACCAACGAGGATGTGTAGACATAGACATGGGTTTGAGGTAGTCAAGGCTCAGTGTTGGACTCAATGTTTGGCTAAGGCAATCAGTAGTTTCGAGGGGAACAAGGTGGGGCTTCAAGGTTCATGGTGAGCTAGGGGAACCTAATAAGAGATAGTGTGTCATAGAGATCGGGGTGTGTTAGGGTAGTATGCAAGGTTAGACTTAAGGATTCAAGGATGTTCTAAGGTACTTGGGTAGTATAGAGTATGCTTCGGTAGTATGCACAGTGAGCAAGGGAGGACTCAGTGGTCTAAGTCACTCATGGTGGATGCATTGTTTAGCAACGGAGATGTGGTGATTCTCAATGTAGTGGTGTAGTGTATTGCTTAGTAGTGTGCATAGTTGAGCAAGGGGAGCTAGGGTAAGTTTTGGGCATTCAAGGAGTGGCACAAAGGTGATCAAGGGTGATCAACAAACTCAATGAGTTGAGAGCACATATGGCCACTATTAGAGTAAGGTTTTCTTACAAAGTATGTTGAGGTGAAGATATTAGGGCTAACTAAGGTATTCATCTTGGTTGAAGAGGAGTGGATATTAGAGCTTGAGGAGGCATGCATGATACAAAAAATGAAGAAGAACCAAGGTGGTTCAACATGTGAGTCTATTCTATAGGGGTGTATGTTTAGCTAGTTGGGTGTCTAGGCACTTGATGAAGATTGGGGGTAAGGCATAATCTAGGTGAATGAAAATGGTTGGACCAAAGGGGGAGTTAAATGTAGTGATCACCAGTGCCATGCATGGTTGGAGATTCTAAGGGAGAAGGTTCATCTTGGGCATGAGCTAAATCTAGCCTCATGACAATGGAAATATATTCTAATTTAGGTTTTTTTATGACAACCTGATGGTGAACAACAGTGGTTCCATGGACTATAACCACAAACTATTGATCAACCAGTGATCTTTGTGGCTTCAAGGTCAACTTGCCTTCAAATTCATCCATAGCCAACAAAAAACAATTTTGAAATCACAAAACCAATGTCAAGACCATGATCCCATTGAACACCAACACTACCTCCAATGATCCATAGGCTAGAATACTTTGTTTCCATGTAATCCCAAACCTTTTCAAACTAAAAAATTTGCATGACTTCAATGATTTTGATGGTCGTCCATGCTTCTGAGTAGTTATACAATGATGATTAAAATAGTTAGTTGCACCTCTTTCACATTGAAAATGCCTATTGTGTAAAAATGCCTATGGTGTAATAAGCTTTAATACATTATGGTTAATTGTCAACCATAATTCCTATTCTTTAGACTATTTGTAATAAGTAGATATCTCTAACAAGTTTCTATGGAAGTTTCTTATCCTTCTATACATGTTTCTTTTGCAACAAAATAAATAAATTAGGTTTTTGTTTTGGTAGATCAATTAAATCTTCAAACTAACACAAACAATCTCACCATTGGAATGAACTTTGCATTAACTCTTAAAGAATGTCTTAACATGTGGTAAATTCTCCCCCTCTATTTCCTTATATTTCCATCTTTATATTACATTTGAACTCTCTCTCTCTCTCTCTCTCTCTCTCTCTCTCTCTCTCTCTCTCTCTCTATATATATATATATATATATATATATATATATATATATATATATATATATATATATATATATATATATATATATATACATATATATATACATATATATATACATATATATATACATATATATATACATATATGTATATCTATATATATGTATATATACATATATGTGTGTATATATATATATATACATATATGTATATATGTATATATGTATATATGTATATATCTATATATATGTATATATGTATATATATATATACATATACATATGTATATGTATACATATACATATGTATATGTATACATATACATATGTATATGTATACATATACATATGTATACATATACATATGTATATGTATACATATACATATGTATATGTATACATATACATATGTATATGTATACATATACATATAGATATGTATACATATACATATGTATGTATATATATATATATATGTGTGTGTGTGTGTATATATATATATACATACATATATATATCCTCTCCATATATAGATACTAATTTGTATTTCTGTTTCTATATGTGTCCCTCTACCTTCCCCTCTCCACCTATCTACCTCTCCATCTTTATTCCCTCTATCGCTCTTTATCTCTTTGTCCAATTTTGTTCCTCTTTTCTCCCCCTTCTTCTTTTTTTGTCTAATCTAAACTATCCATACTATTGACAAGAACTTGACACTTTGTGTTACTTATTTCCTAATGCTATCATAAATTGAGTTTCTTAAAAAACTACAAAGATTTATAATATCATTTAGACAATAGCTATCATCAACTTTTTTACTTAAAAATATTGCACAACAATAAATAGCCAAGGTTATCTTTGTAACCCATGAATATCAAAATGTATCTACCATATAGAAATGAGAGACAATATTATATGACCTCTAGATTGAGGTGGCCCAAATCCTTCTTCCATATAGGGAGACAAGTCAAAGGTTTTCAGGTCCATTAGGTGATATTTTAGTGGACATGTTTGGGGCCTACACCTATAAACTTGATAGCCAGAAGGTGTTGGGTAGAAAGTTAAAATATATGAAATTAAACACATAAAAGTAACAAACCACAAAATTTGTTCATGTGATGGTTAATATATGTTTTTAAAATATGCAAGCATTGAGAAAATAAGTCCCTAACATGTTGACTACTCAACCATCCTATAATCTTAACACCTTGATATGTGAATTCAACTAAGTTTCCTAGTATAAAATCATAGTGGAATCTCTTTCGAATATAACCCATTCACTTAACATCACACGTCACCACTTCATAGGTTTATGGGGTTGGCCACCTAAGATAAAAATGGCAATACTAGGTCAAAAACTCTAACCAAAGAAGAACAAAGCACAAATAACTTGCATTCTACTGACACAATCTAAATATTATCAATGATAGTGGCTATAAATAGGTGACCGTCCTAGTACATTTGGCTTCATCATGTTCTATTATCTTGACTAAATTTCTCCTTAATACCACCTTAAGTACATATCATGTAGTTGAATTCACATTAAAACTACCTACGAAGATAAATAAAATATGTGTAATATTACTAATTAATAATCAACGACCATCAAATCCAAGATAAATGTAGCATTGGATTGATTTCTTGAAAGTTGCACCAAGAAATTCAAATGCACAAGTTACTTGAAAAAAACATATTCTTACCATTCAAGCCATTCAAAATCACTCCATATAATAGAAGGAAGAAAGCACAAGTCAAAGAGAGAATAGGAGAAATAATTGAAGGTGTATTTTCACGTGCTATTTTATTTTACACATCTATAGTTGTTCATAGTTTTCAATTCTTTTCTAGTTATCTATGTTTTCTTTTCTTTTCTTTTGTATTGCATTGTTTCATTAAGAGTAGTAACAAAGCATAAGTCATATAAAGTAGATAGACTTAAAGCTCCCTTTCAAGGTATGTTGTTGACTTGCAATTGCATTCATCAATTTCATCTTGTTTTTTGTTTGCATGGACATATATAAATGGGTCCCTTTTGCATTTTTTGGTTTTATTTGTAGTTAACTTAAAACCATTTTCCATTCGTTCCTTCATATAAGTAATCCATTCTTTCACACTTTTTAGTTTTATTTACAATGAGCACGTGTCATATCTTTTACATCTTCCATTTGTGTCTTCATAGAAGCAAATCCATTTCACATTTTTATCTTTATTTGCAGAAAGAAGTGGTGCTTCATTTAAGGTATGTCAAGATAGTTTTACATACTTCATTCTCTTTATTTTATTTAGTTCATGTTATTTTTATAAATGTAGAAAGTGGTGACAAAATTTTAACAAAAATAAATACATTATACTCCAAATTGTATCAATATGAAATTATTTAGAAAATATATTAATGATTGCAACCAATACCAATAGTGATGTTGGAATCATGAATTTTGTTGTTTTCTTCATAATATATCATATTATGGTGCAATATGAATGTAATGGTCAAATAATTGTGTTTTCGGTGATGACTCTTTCCACATCATGTTTTGAGTGTATACACGGTAAAGTATACTAGAAAACCCACAATGGGATATGGTTGGTCACCACTATTTTAAGTGTTTGGTGTGGGGAAATAGTTCTTGAGCATTATTTGAGACATGGACCATATTATTCTAAGCAATATTTAGTATTGTAAATAGTTTTGTATATAATATTGATAATTTAGAATAGAACAATGATGAGGCTCACAAGACAAGATCATTATAGGGATATGGACCAACAAAGAAATTGTCAATAATATGAAAATTGCTTGCAAGCCACTCTTGGTGTGCTCTAATATATGGATATTGGATATCTGTTATAACATTTAACTCATATTTGGTCACCTTTAATTTAATATCTAGTGGCCTTACACATATTTTATTTCTCTTAACATGTGTTTGAATGTTGATTTGACCACAAGTTGTGCACTTGAAGTGGGATTAAAGAGCAGTTTACCTAGAATGATGGGACGTGGTAATGAAAAACATCAACGCTAGTGGTCATAATGTTTAGATTGTGTTGATAGAGTGAAAGTTGTTTAGGTTTTGTACATGTCTGAATGACAATTTTTTCCCATTGCTATCATTTGCGTCTTAGGTTGTGCATGTTGCTTGTACTTTGAATCAGATTACATTGTTACTTTATACTAAAAACCCATAAAATTTCTACAATGACTATGATTTAGAGTTGTGATATATGCATATTTGTGGTCAACATCCTCTATGGAAGGGGCAATAAATAATATTGAGATAAATGAGAATAATATGGATGAGAGTCTCAGTCTTTTATATGAGCTAATAACTCCATCATGTGTGGTATAAGAGGTTGAAAATCTATGTGTCAACTTCCAAGGTGAAGCTAGAGAATGAATTTTTGCATTCTCATATGATAATTTAGCAATGATAAAAGTATATAAAGTTATGAAGCCACATAAGTTGTGGTCACATCCTCTATGGAAGGGACACTGAATGCTAATGAGGTAAATGATAGTATTAATTTCCCATCCCAACAAATTCCTTCTTCATGAATGGTAGAAGGAGTTGTGAATCTAGGTGTTGACTTTCAAGGTGAAGATGGAGAAGGAACTTTTACTTTCCCAACACCACTCACCACTAAAATAGGGGAATTTGTGTACTACCATATTGATTTTGGGATATTAGATAATGGGATAGTTACAAAATACACACAAGAAATGGGTGAAGTAGGTATTATCAAAGATGAAAGGGCAATGTCACAAGTGAGTGAGACACTAAGTTCATAGTAGCAATTTGTGTTGAGTGAACACTTAAAGTTGTCAGTTGAAATTGTCAATCAATAAATAAAGGAAGATAGAGAAATAAAGAAAGAGTGTATCAGAGAAAATAATGTTGCATGTATATTGTAAAAGGAAACGAAGGATAAAGAGAGAAAAGAAAAGGAAATATTGCACAAGAAAAAGGAATAGTGGAAAGAAAAAAACAAGGAAAAGGAGGAAAGTAAAAAATAAGAGAATGCAGTAAAAGAACACAAGGAAGTGGAAAGGAGGATTGCAAACCATTTCATTCAATAGGAGATGACAAACATAGTCATCCCTAATTATTTTACAGAATTGAATTCCTCTCCTTCTACACCACCTCTCACTTTTCTTACTATGTACTACTATCATGCAAGGATCTCATAATTGTCTACCACCATGGGTTATAGTAGTACAATTCAAAGTGTACTTTATAGAAAATAATAAATTGTAGAGGATGAGGATATTGTCCTCCTTGATGCCTCAAGAGTAGCTCCCATCTCTCTAACTAGTTATAGGCAAAACTTCTTTGTTGAAGCTTTTTTTATAGGCATTTTGCATAAATTTCACTCAAATATGAAAAGTATAGAATGTGATATTATGATTGTTACAAGATGTAAACATATTTTGGCTATGAAACAATATGTTTTGACTTTACATATTGTTGAAGCAGGAACGTATTTTCAATTCTTAATGGAATATGTAGCACAATTCACAAAATAGAATTGTTGTTAATTTATTGTGATATAAAGGAATATGTTTTGAATTCTAAATGCTCTATGCAACACAATTCTTAGAAAGGAATGTGATTTTGGTTTAAATTGACATGAAGGAATATATTTTCAATTCTAAATGGACTATGTAACATACTTCACATAAATCGCATTATAATAACATCACATATCACCACTTTCCAGTTTTATGTGGTTGGTCACCCAAGGCATGAATAGCAATTTTTTGGAAAATATTGTCAATTATAAATGGACTACAAAATATAGTTGCAAGGGATGAAAGATGGGATAGAAAGAGATGATAGAAATAGTTTATGCATCATTTAACATAATTAGGGTGTTGCAATTAAGACTCCAAAGTTGGCATGTATTAAATGTGATGGGATGTTGTAGTATAAAATGTTAGTGGTAATATAAGGTGGTACATACAAGTGGGTTTGGTGGCCACATGTCTAGTGTAAATGAAGTCAACTTGTCTAGTATTGATGGAAAGGTGAGTCATAATTAGTGGTGGGCCTACATAGATCCTAGTTGATGCACCAAAATGTGTCATTTTGAACACATTATCATAAATCATCTTGTTGACATGGTAGACGAATGACTCAACACCATAAATTTTGATTTGGGGTTGCCAACTAAGTGAAGGAAATAAAAAATAAGGGCTCAGGCTAAAAATAGGGTAGAATTTTTGCATTAGTCAGACATCTCTATGATGAAAGAACAATAGTCTTGAAAATTTACAACATAATCCTTTCCCAAATTATCCAAAATGTTATTCTTACATGATGAAGACTATTGATCTTTGGCATGTTTGTCATTGATATCAAAAGGTATATGTCAGATGCTAGAGATGAAGTATGAACAAAGAGATTGAGAAATGATAATGTGTACATCAATGTATAATCATTGTGACATAAACTACATATTTGTTATTGTATGTTGTGATTGTGAGACATTACTTGCGTATGAACATAAGATATTATTTTGATTCTTCCATCAATATGACATGAGTGAATTGGTGGCTACGTGGGTTTTGTCATTGTGACATGAATGAATTGGTAGTTATGCAAGAAGTTTGGTAACAAGAAGGTGTGCTCTTGAAGAAGAGTTATGGAGTGTTTATTTGTATTGTAAAGATGTCCCAAGTGTATTGTGATCATAAAATAATAGTGTTCTTGTTGATTCTTTACAGTAATATCAAGAAGGATAGTGACTCTAATTTTTGTGGTGGAAACTATCTATACATCAAGGGTTTATATTAATTTGGGATATTGGCAGTTTCTACATTTAGGTATTATAGTGGTTTTCATGGTCTAATCATAACAATGTTCTACACATTATACATTCAAAAGTATGTGTTTTTATTATTTATTAAAGTACAGTAGCTCAAGTGACACGAGTCTTGTGTATAGTGGTAGGAGCTTTTTGTGGTGACAAGAATGTAAAAATGATGACAACTAGATAAATAATCAACTTGTGACAACAAAGACCTTTTTTTTGGTTAAGATTAATAACCTAATAAATAGTGCATCGTGTCATTGTATGTTGATTATGAACATAGAAAGAAATGACTAGATAAATAAAAGTGAATTAAAAGAATAATTTTTTTTAAATAATCCTAAAAGGAGTTAAGGTATTTAAAACATTGACAAGTATTAATTATCTAATGATAAAAGACCCTTGAATACTTTGTACATTAAGTTGCACTCTAACGCAATGTTATACATAAATCTCATATGTAATGACTAGTAAAGGATGTTAATAATTTATTTTTCAATTATTATTTGAACTCATCAATAAAAACTTGATGGTTATTCTCTTTCAACAATTGTTAGATTGGGAAGATTAGTTGAGTATAAAAGATGGAGGTAGTATCGAACAATATGGGAGTATGATAATATATGGTACTAATGAAAAGTCATAAATATAAATATATGCCATGTTTCTACTTCGAATATATCAAGATATGAGATGCCTAATGAACAAATGTGAATGGATATGTAGACTATAAAGAATATGTATGCATAATAGTAAAAGAATAAAAGATCACAATGAGATATAAGAAGTCTATGGAAAGGGTAATGCAAAAGATAGACAAACACACAACATGTTGGATAAGAGATTGAACATAATTCAAGAATGATTAGAACTATGGAGATCAAGAGATATATGATGTAGACTACCAATGATTGACTTGCAAATGTATTGAGAAGAATGATTACATGTTTGAATCAGAATACAAATTATTGAGATTATTGTTTGACAGTAATAAGTTAACATGCTTGTCACTAGTTAATGCAAGGTAGATTGGAGAGAATAGGTGTGTCTATTTATAAATACTCAATGAAGTTTACTACATAAATATAATTCAATCTTTATCTTGTATAAACAAGAAACTGAATATTTTTATGATTTCATAATGTACTAATCTTGGTAGTGGAAGTGTTCAAGATAGTAAATAAGGATTGATTATGTAATGATCTCAATATGACATGAAAATGAAAAAATGTGTATGATTGTTCGTAGAAGTTTGATTATAGGGATTTAGTTTCAAGTTTCCTAAAGAGACAAATCATTTACTTTAAGATTGCAAGTGAATGATGATATAGAGGGTGTGTTGGATTTTTTTGATGAGATTTTGTATTTTGACTTAAATAACTTGATAAAATTTTGTTAAATATTATAACTATTTGTAGAAATTATCTATGCAGGTGAAAAACATTAATAGTGAGATAGTAGATATATGATTGATTTTATATGAAATCATGTTTGTAAGACTATAATTGGCATGTTTATCATTGATTTATGTAGGTGAGAAGATGAGTATTGATATTAAAATTATAGTATTGCAAACAAAGATTAAAGTTGTTATGTTTACTATTGTTGACAAGATCTTTGTAATGTTGAATTGTACCAAATTTTAGATGTATGGAAATAGAGAATCACTCTAACTCTTTTTTTTTTCCAAATACAATAAGGTGTTGAAGATACTTGGAATGGGTTTTTTAAAACTAGTAAGGTGTTGATGCTCCTTGAAATTCATGTTCCTAAAACTAGTAAGGTGTTGGTGCTCCTTGGAATTGGTGTTCCTAAAACTATAACGGGGTTAGTAATCCTAGAGTAGGTACTTTTTCTAGTGAGGCCCCAATGTATACTATGTGGGAAAATGTTTTGTTAAGTGAGGGATAGTAAAATGGATATAGAAAATGATTTTTCATCCTTAGGGGTTTTCTACTATAAAACTTTGTGTTAAGTATCTAAATGAGTGAAGTTAAGTATCTAAATGTGTGCACATACCTTACTGTTTATGATGTCTTGTTTTTGTTCCATATGCATTCACTATTGTTGTTGTTATTATGTGATATACTACATGTGCAAATAGTTTAGGGTTTTGAATGGTTAATGACCTTCTTATTTTATAGATCATTGATATTCAATATCATTCTAACACAATCCTTTTATATTATCATATTCAAGAACATTATCTGAAGCACAAGGAACCTCTTATAATATTCAATATCATTCTAGCACCATCCTTTCACATTATCACATCCTATTAATTTGGAACAAACATACTACTATTGAAATGTCTAGTGTAATGTGCAAACCACTTAACCAAATCAAGATATTAAAATTAGATTCATAATTAAGAGACACTTAAGTGCATGAGACTTGAAGATTTGAAACATACAAAAATATAAACAAGCCTCTCAAACTAAAAGAAAATTCATTCAATTATAGAGAATTGTGAAGCATTTTGTCTTCTCCTATCAGATCATCTACTTTATCTTATTAGAGTCTAATATTCAGTCATCTCAACTTTTTCTATGAAGGAATTATGACTTAATACTTTGGATATATAATATTTTGTAAATGTGAAAGTAACTCCAAAATTATAAGACATTTTTTTTCAAAAGTAGAGAAATTATATGGTATGATTTATTGAGATGAAGACAATAAAACTGACACAATATACTTGAGATATCATTTTATATATCCAAAAAGGACCTTCACAACATCACATTTTAATAAATCATATTTTGAGATCAATCCATGAACTTAAGACTAGAGAACGCTTCATATCCAACCATGAAAGTTATATCAAAAAATACTTAACATCCAAACATGAAATTTAGATTAGAAAATATTTGACATCCAATCATGAACTTCATATCAACAAATATTTGACATCCAAACATGAGCTTTAGATCAAAATACATATATACATCCAACCATGTACATTTGTTCAACACTTTGATCAACATATTTGATCAACACTTTTGGCATCCAACCATGAACATCAAATTAGTACAAATTTGAAATCCAACAATAAAATTTAGTCATCCAAACATAACTTGATGTTATCTATAATAATCTTCCCCTTATCAAGATTATCATTATTTTTTCTTAATGAAAATATACAATTCTATATATAAAAAACTTTTCTCCCATTTTTCACATGTGTGCATATAAGTGTGTTGTCTTAAATTAGATGCACTCCAATTTAATAAAGGTTTAGAACCTATGGAATTTGAGATCATCAATCTCCTTGAACCTTTCATTCATTCTTCCTTTTTATGTCCATTCTCCTAGGTGGAATTGGGGTAAGGTCCTAGGTCCTTCCTTCCCTTCATTTACCCACTTGGAATATGCTCTTTGCTTTATAATAGCTATATCTTAGACTTTTTACCTAATTTGGGAGATCTGGGACATTTTTTGGGATCATAGAGGTTTTAAGACTTGGTTGTTAAGGGCACATTGTGCCCCTAATTAGGACCTAGTTTGGGTCTCCACTTTAGGCCCTATGTTTAGATGTTTTTGTGGTGTTACTTTCTAGGCAATTTGAGCTACGTGAGTTAGTCAATTATGAGCTCTATATAAACCCTTCCATTTGCTCCTTTTCATAACAATCTCATATCATATCATGCATTCACAAGATCAAGCACTCAAGCCTTCAAGTTCTCAAGCATCCATTCAAGAATTCTTCCACTGAAGATCAAGAATTCAAACATTCAAGTAATTAAAGTAATTTATCTTCAATATATTCTTCAATCCATTCAAGGTCCTTTATTGCATCTTTTACATCCATTCATCTTCATCTTATTGACCCAAGTCAATTGGTGAAGTGAGAACATTACATGTGATTTGAGACTATTATAAGGTGAATCTATACATTTACTTTACATTCATGTTATTTCAATTATTTCAATTTAAGGTTAATTCCTAAATTGGGTTTTGATCAAAAGAAACCCCCCATCAACAACAAAAACCCTTTTTTATTATAGGTTGTGAATATCAAATCAACGAACAGGTTGTAGACTTGAGAACCCTTTTTGGCCTTTGCTAGAACTATGAAATTAGAATTAGTATCACACATAGTTAATTAGGGGTGCACTGCACCCCTAATGTGCCATTTTGCCTATGATTATCTAGTCCACCCCTAATAAATTGTTGAAAGATTTATGCGCTTTATTTGTTGCATAGTTCTAGGCCTAGATCTAATGATTTTCTTTCATTCTAATTAAAACATCAAGCATAAACTAGATTCTAAAGGTGTGTTCTCCATCCTCTTTGTCATTTCATTGCATTTACTTATATCTAGCTATAGCTTTTAGATCATATAGGGTTTTCAAGGACTTGGATATCTTTTCCTCCATTCTTCCTAGACCTAATTTTTATTAGTGTTCCTTACTTGTTTGGTTAGCACTAATCTCCCTAGACCTAGTTCTTTAGAATTGGGATTGAAAGGACTCATTTCCTTGGCTTCCCTCTCTCTATTATGCATATGTATGTGTAGGTTATGTGATGAAGTTAGGAACTTGTCCTTGATTCACATTTTCCTACCCACACATTTATTGGTGAACCCAACTTACAACATTTCCACTTTTGATTTGGTGTTAGATTTCTTATTCGAAGTTAGATCTCTGCATTCTATTGTATTATCTTGTGATTTATCTTTGCATGCTTTATATTTCATTATATCTTCTTGCGTTGTTTGGTGTGTGGACTTTACTACTTTTAGTCCTACTTATAGCATTCCTTGTTAGTAGAAGTCATAGACTCATGGCTCTCTTTGATCTAGATTCCTCTCCTCCTCATCTTGGAAACCTTAGTGACCATATGGTTTATCATGATCCTAATCCTTTTGTGGAGCATAACTTTTCCCACTCATCTCATGATGAGGATGAGGCTTTAAGGGTTCTTCTTGAACAAGTTGATAAACTTGCTACTAAAATTGATAAAATGCATGATTGGCTTCTACAAGAATATCATTATACTAAGACTATTATTTCTTTTGATGCTCTTAAGAAAGCAATCGATAACAATGAACACAATGTTACTCTTTTGTATGGTCTTACTTACCTTGTCCATACTCATGTTAAGCCTTTAACTCAAATTTCTTCCAAAATAGGAATTACTCTTTGCATTTTTCTACTCTTGAGTTTATTTTGCATGTTTTTGTACCTATCTCTAGCATTTATACTTATGTTTCTCCTATTATGACTATTTCTATTCAAGCATCTAATCTTCTTAGTAGTTTTCTTATTCCTTCCTGTCCTATGAGTGTTCTACCTATTTTATTGTCAACTTCACATCCTTCATATAACATTGTTCCCTAAACTTATCCTAACCCTACTACTATTCTTCCTAGAGTTTCACCCGTAGTTCCTTCTATTCTAGCCAATACACACACCTTTCCTAGTGTGTCAAATGTACTTGTGCCACCTATTTATTCTAATGATTCCACTATCTTTAGTCTTTCTTAGAGTGTCTCTCCTTTACAACAACAACTTGCTTCCTTTACTCAATCTAAATTTAATGTTCCTACATGTGATATGGGTAGTCTTTTGTCTTTTGACATTATCTATATTGTTGCTTCTCAACAAGATGATATGCCTCACCTTGGCACTTATAATGGTAAAGGTGATTTTTTGACACATCTTAAGACTTTCCAAGTTCTATGTACTAATTATGATTATGACCATAGGATTTTATCTAAGTTGTTTGTTCACACCTTCCATGACAAAGATTTGCAATGGCATTATTCTATGTCACCTTATTCTATTGATTTATTTCATGAAATTGCTAATGCCTTTATATAACAGTTTTAAAATCATATTAGTCCTATTTCTTTGACTGATTTGATGCATTGTAAACAAGGTCCTCAGGAGAAAGTAACTAATTCCATTGATAGGTTTAAGAATTTTCATCCTCAAGTTTCTTATCATGTGCATGATCTTGATATTCAACATATTTTTATTATGAATTTACAAAAGGAGTCAGAGTTAAGATTATGCTTATTGAGTTTACTTCATTTTTACAAATTTGTGTGGCTCTTCATCATTATCAATTACAAGTGAGTTAGTTTGAGATCATCACTCAAATGGCTCATGTACCTGTTGATAAGAGTGATGCTACACATAATCATAAAAAAATTTAGAAACCTAACAACTACGTCAAGTTTAACAAAGCCATGAATACAATGGATGATAAAGTAGTTGTTTTATCTCAAGGTGTCACTACTTCTTCCTTTTTTTTTCAAATGAACATCCACTCCTCTTTCTAAGTCTTTACATTCTATTATAAATAGGTTGGTTAGTGAAAATATGATTACACTTCCTCCTGTTGAACTAATTCTTCCTTCTACTACATCAAGTATGTATATTAATCCTAAAGAATTTTGTAAATTATATTACCAACCTGGACATGATAATGAGGCCTATTATTCTTTGGAACATAATATTTAGGATTTGATTGATTCTAATGCATTATCTATTGATAGTCATTATAATTGGAATAAATTTGTGGCACCTCCTAATCAAAATCTTCAAATCTACACTAATCTATTACCTCAACATATGACTAATACTATTGTTCAACATCCTTCTCCTAAAGTGAATGTTTCTTATGATACCTTATGATGAGAGAATGATAATATTGTTAATGTTTCAAAACATGTAGTTCAACCTCCACCTCCACCTAAAGAAGATATTCCCTCTACATCTAAAGATCTACCTAAACCTAAAACAAATCATAAGCATTCTAGAGTCATTGTTATCTCATTTAATTATACTGATAATTTTAAGCTCCTAATGATCCTCTCTATATTACTTCTCGGATTGATAAATATCCTTCTTATGAGTGTCTTTTTTATCCTACTTATATGGTCAACATTATTACTAAGGAAATTTTTTATGATACATAAAAATATCGTGATGTTTATGACTCAATTGATACTTGAATTCATAATTGTAATGGTTTCTTATACCCTCCTCAAGGTTCCATTTATTTTTATTGTTGAGCTCTCTAGTAAAGTGGTGAATAGTACCTTTGTTTTCATTCCTAATTCTGATTAGTTCCAAGTGAAGCTTAGTTTACTTTTGTTGACTAACATGCAAGCCTTGCTTATTCATCAATGCATTAAATTTCCTTATGATGGTGAGATAAAGATGATAAATCATAGTCTTTATCATACTTCTAGACCTTGACATTATGTTACTCTTGATTTATTTTGGCCTTATATTCCTACTACACGTCCTACTCATTCGAATTATATTTTTCACACTTATCAATCTCATATTTATGTCAAAAGATTATTTTGTTAAGTATGCCTAGGGATATTTCTCATGATCTTTTACCTAAACCTTCTATGCCTATTTATTTTTATTCTTCTATTTCTAATGGTCAACCACCTCTTGTATCTACTATTGTGGTTCCTTCTTCTATTTTGGGTCCTCCTCCTAGTGTTGTTGATGGGGACACAACCCAAGAACAGAATGGACACAACAAAAAAGGGAAATTGTATTAATTGAAAAATAAGCTAGTACATTCAGTACAGAGAAAATAAACTTCAAAACATGCCCTAAGGGCTTACAATAGCATAAATGTGGAGATAATTTCTCCTTTCAGTACCTCCTCTCAAACTCCACTCCGAACTGCCTTTTACAATGCCAGAAATCTCCATAAATAGACCCCGAAGGGTTAAGGACTAGGAGTACATTCTAGAAAGTGCTAGTAGGCATCCACCAACCAAATAGAAGATTCCAGAAGCTGCGTTAGAAGTCGATGCAAATCTAGAAGAATCCAGAAATGGTAACCGAACTTTCGGGAGGCATAACTTTTGAACCATAGCTTCTATTGATGAACCGTTTACATTTTCGAAAAGCTCTCGAAGCGCTCTATAGCCCTATGAATAGCTTCGCTCGTCCCCCATTTTTTGGCCCTTTTTGAGGTCATTTAATGCCCCTAACCTGACTTTGAAGCATTCTTAGGAGGTCTCCAAAACTCGAAAAACTGCAATAGCTTTCAAACCGTGGGGCCTTTTGACCTAATTCTTTTTCTGGAATGCTTTAAATTAAATTACATTCATCTAGCCAATTTACACCTCTTGGTTCACGAAAATGATGGCTCAATTATATACTCCTATTTTTTTGGGATTTACACGAACACTGATAGTGGAACTGTGAGAGTTGGAACCTTTATTTGACCCAAATGGGTACCCAAAAATGAAAACACATGAAACAAAAACTAAGTCTAAGTATATTTTTTTGGGTAACACAAGATTGCCCTTATACCTCTGGATGCTCCTGCATTAGTTGTTCCTCATCTTAGTGGGGTTCCTCCTTCTACTTGTCAACCTCTTGTTGTTCATCCTTTTGTGCCATCAAAAGGTAAGGAACTTATGGTGATTGATCTTCGTTCATATTCTCAAAAATTCTCTTATAAAACTAAGTGTAACTGACATGCTCATGAACGTTGAAAGAATTAGCATACTTGTGCTAAAGATCATATGTATTCTTCTCATCAGCCCATCTATGTCAAGGAAGTTAATCATAATAATGAAATGAATATTACTGCTTTGGATTCTATTACTATTAACTTAGATGAAGAAGATACTTTAAATGATGATGAGCATGATATTAATGATCTTGATGTTGATTTACCTAACATGCTTTATATACATCTTGTGCTTACATCTATACCTAACCATAGTGACTCTTGAGAGAGTCCTTCTTTGGATTTAGCTATTGTTCCTACTATATTGCATATAGTTCCTCTTGCAAGTTATCCACCTTCTCTTATTACTATTGACCAAGATAGGGGAGGAGGACAACATGCTTGAAGTGAGTGCTCTAGCATAGTAGCTTTTTTTTTTGTTATTTTCTTCCCTTATATCATGTTTTCTTAATGTTTGTTTAGATTTATTTAAATAACCCTTGTTATTCTATTAGCACAAGGTGATAAAGGAATAAAAAATGTTGTATCATTATTCTATTTTTATCTTACTTCTTCTATCTATTGTTATATGTTATGTTGTGCATGTTTTATTGTTGTATGTGTATCCTTGTATTGCCTTCTTGGATTTATGACATGGTAGCACCAATTCTTTTTTGTGTTTGTGGTTAGGGTCCAAAAAGGCTCTTCTTCGTAACTCTTACATTTCTTTGTTCCATTTTGTTCTAGTTCTACTTCCTTTGGGGGACGATGATATTTCATACTTGATATAATATTTACATGTTATTATATGATTATATTGACCCTAAATTTAGTAGATCCTTTTAGTGATATCGCATCCAGTAGGAACTCATTTCCCTTGATTTGTCTTCTCTTGAGGCATCTCATAGTGGAAACATCTTTCAATGATTGTACATATACTCTATTAAATCCATTGCTCCTATTAAAGTGTTAGTAATGACTTTAACGTGGGGGTATACACTCTACTCATTTTTGCAATCTAGTCATGGGATAGTAAATATAGATTCTGAGTATAGCTTGGGGTACTTTATCCCTAGATGCTTATTATGCTTCTTAATTTATCCTCAAATATATGCATTACTACTTCATCCTCTTTTTCATTGTATACATCTTACAAATCCCTTTATGGATTATGCATAATCCTAAAGAATCGATTCTCCATGCATACATTCAGTACATGAAGTGGGCATCATTGACATTGGGTTTCTCTTTCCTTTACATGAACATATGCTAAATCTTATCTACGAGTAACACATAACAATTTACAAAGTTGCATACATGGGTAACATAGTCTTATTATACTTTACCATGGTGATATGAAGAATGTTGATCAATGGGTGGGCCTTATGATGGGTTGACTAGTGGATTACCATCCCATTAGACTATTTCAACACACTAGGATGGGCACTCTATAGAGCAAGATAATCACTCCTCTCTTCTTTCTTCTTAGCCAATGATTTCTCTTTTATTATGATTTGGGAGTTAGAAAAGTCTAATCCCTTTGGGGCTTGATGGATTCTTTGTCTCCTTGATTTTAATGAGAGTATATTATGCTTTTGTGCTCTACTTTACTAAGAGTTTAGATAGAGTCCATACTCTCGCAAAAGTGGGGGCTACATGTAGAATCATAAATTGGACACACTCTAATTTAATGAAGGTTTAACACCTATTTAATGCAAGATCATCAATCCCCTGTCATCGTTCATTCCTTCCTCCCTTTTCTATCCTTTCTCCTTGGTGGATTTGAGATAAAACCTAATAGATCCTCTTTAAATTTCCTATTTTCATGGTGATAAGCTTGAGCTAGGATCTATCCTCCTAGGTCCTTCCTTACCTTCATTTATCCACTTGAAATCTTATCTTTACATTGAAATAACTATATCTCAAACTCTATACATGATTTGCAAGATCCAAGACCTTTTTTGGGATTCTGAAGGGATCTCAAAGGTTCTAAGACCTGGTTTTTAGGGCTGTAATGCACCCCTAATTGGGACCTATTTTGGGTCTCCTATTTGGGTCATGTATCCAGATGCTTTTGAGGTGTTAATTTCTAAGTAGGTAAACCTATCGGAGTTAGTCAATTCTAATCTCTATATAAACACTTCCATTTTCTCCATTTCATAATAACTCATATCATATCATCCACTCACAAGATCAAGCACTCAAGACTCCAAGTTCTCAAGAATCCATTCAAGCACTCCATTGCAAATCAAGGATTCAAGCATTCAAGAAATTGAAGGAGTTTATCTTCAAGATCTTTAATCCATTTAAGATCCTTTATTTCATCTACTACATCCATTGATCTTCATCTTCTTGATCCAAGTCAATTAGTGAAGTGAGCACATTGCATTCAATTTGAGAGATCTGGCTATTGTAAGGTGAATTTGTAAATTTACTTTGCATTCATGTTATTTTGATAATTTCATTTTAAGGTAAATTCCTAAACTAGGGTTTGACTGAGGCGAACTCCCCATCAACAGCAAAAACCCTTTTTTATTGTAGGTTGTGGCTATCGAATTGACAAATAGGTTGCAGATCTAAGTACCCTTTTAGCCTTCTCTAGAATTTTGAAATTAGAATTAGTGTCACACATAGTCAATCATGGGTACACTACATCCTTGATGCTCTATTTCACCCCAACATATTGTCAAAATATTTATGGGTTTTATTTGTTGCGTAGTTTTAGGCCTAGATCTGACGATTTCCATTCAATTTGATTAGGACATCAAGAATAAAATAGATTCTAAAGGTGTTTCCTCTATCCTATTTATCCTTTAAGAAAATTTAGTTATATCTATCTATAGTTGTTACATCATCTAGGGGTTTCAAGGACTTGGATATCTTTTCTCATGTCCTTCCTAAACCTGGTTTGTATTAGTGCTCCTTACTTGTTTGGTTAGCACTAATCTCTCTAGACCTATTTATTTAGAATTGGTATTGAAATGACTCACTTTCGTAACTTCCCTCTCTCTATTATGCATATGCATGTGTAGGTTATGTGATTAACTTAGGCTTGTATCCTTGATTAATATTTCCTACCCACATGATAAGATGACATCAATGACAACATAGTACAAGAAGACATATGAAATTGCTTTAATGTGGGTTGTACACTTTGATAAATGTTACACTTTACATGTATACACCATGATTTTGGTTTTTACTTTTCCTACACACCTTGATATATTTGGAAAACATTTAAACATTCATTTTCCCATTCTAATGTCAATTTTTTGCCTACACATACCATAAAACTCATTTTGTAGGTGCATTTTTGGATGGCTTTGAAATCCATGTATTTGTTTTGTAAACTTTATGTTTGATGCACACTATGCCACTTTTGTAGTCACCTTTTTAGAGCATTTCTAGAAAATTAAGTTTTTTCTTTGTAATCTACATATTTAATTAGCATAAAAACACCTTTGTAGAATGCTTTGACTTTCAATTTTGTAACATGACTCACAATAAGAAATCCTTACTAGACCAAGAAGCCACATCTCTTTTCATCTCATCTCATAAATGGATCATATTAAGTAGCACCTTATTAAATTTAGAAATCATCTTCTCTCTTATCTTCTTGTATGTTTCATGTGTGTCTAACACATGTTGATCACATTGTTCCTTTACATAGATTTGTCATCTAGATGAAATCATAGGTTCTTGGGGGCTTGGATTTCTCTTGCCTCTTTAATTTATTAGTGAAAATATTTTTATGATACATTGAATTTAAACAAGAGTGTAACCATAGCCTACCATACTTTTTTTACGTAGGGGATTCCATGATTATAATATCATAATTTGTATCCTTAGATGATTTAATATTCATGTGTGGCCCATTTTTCTTTTCTCCTTCCATCTCCTTGAAACTAAATGATTCTACCCAAAATAGTGCTTGATTTTATAAATCTAGTACCTTTTACTCTTTAACCTTTTTTTGCCTAGGAGGATTGAACTAGGACACCTATTCCTCCTATAATATAATTCCTAGTGCCCTAGTCCCTCTAGACTATGGTTCTAGGTTGAATAGTCCAACCAAAAAGGACCCAAAATTGAACCCTTTAATGGATGAAAAATATTGGCTAGGAAAAATACTCATGATTCCTATCTTCTTTGAAATTACTAACACATTTCATGAGGTTAAGTATAAAAGAAAACCTCAAACCTAATATGTACATCATTCAATTATAATTCACTTCTCTTTTTAATAAATTGAGCAAAAGTATTAAGATATTTTCAAGGAAACAAAGAATAAGTAAAATAATTAAGGATTCAAGCATTCAAAATGACATTCATAATCAATTTTATGTATTTCCTTTATGAGAGGATACACTCAAGAGATGCCTCCTAGATATATCTTACCTTTCTTGAATACTTCAAGGTAATGATAAATTGTAAAAAAGTTATAACATTGTCAGTTCAACATTTTACTTTAGGTTTAGCCTCATCCCTTTGAGGGGAAAGTTTAATTTGATACATAATTATTGTAGGGAATGTTATTACTAACCATGGTTTTACTTGGGAGAACTCTATACAAACTAAAACTATTTTATCTATCATTGAGCTAAAGGATCCATATCTAATAGGGAAGGATTGAAAATCAAAAAGTGTAGATTAAGACAAAGAGATTAAAGATTTGAAGGAATAGAAAACCCTAGATGTTATGGATGATTCACATAGCTAGACACCTTTTGATGAATGTCTAGGAAAATTAATTGTGCAACATCTCAATCTGTAATCCATTTATGATACTTAAATAGAACCCTTCAATCATAAGTTTTCTAGTGACATATTCCCACACTTTTAGACTTAGATTTTGGTGAGAAATTTTGTGTCGATTCCTATTTCCAAATTTATTCTTAGATTTTACATACCTACTTTGTAACCTGTTATCTATACTAGTTATTGTAAAAATTGAAAAATTATACTAAGTTCTTGATCTATCATATCTAAACTCACCAAAACACAAAAAAGATAGCAATTCTATCAGTCACATTGATCCCAAAATTTTCCAATATGTTTGAAGTTGAACCAATTGAGTTATTCTCTAGTGCATGTTGATGTGAATGAGTATGATTTATAGTTTTAATATTTAGGGTAGTAGAACTTATTTCCCCAACATCACAATTAACTAATATACCACTAAAATATTTACTAAAGTTCAATTAATAGGCCATTAATCCCCAAAATTGTATTAGAGTCCATTAAAAACACATTATGCTTCAAGTATTTAATGAAAATATCTTGATACGAAATTGACTAAATTCATGATCCACATTTTTTGGTTCACATTCTTAGATCATGTCTTTCATTATTAATTAGTATCCTACTAGTGAGGGTCCTCTCTAAAAATATCCTCATGAAAATTATAAAACCTAGATTTAATTTGTTATGAGTTTGTATTGGCCTATCCAATATCATCTTTTTTGAATCCAATACAACCCTTATTATGTTTATAGGTTAAAAGTGCTTTTCCCCTTTCCTTGTTTGTATCAAGTTTGTGAATTTGGATTTTGATTGCAGCACTAGAAGTTTAAATAGTATTGTTATTGAAGTTTGAGTTAAAATAAAATCTACTAAATTATAGGCTTCCTTTGAAATATTGTATTTACCTTTTCATCACAAGGCTGATATTTTACCAAATATTATAAAAAGTATCACATGGGAAAATAATACCCTATTACCATTCCCTCTAACATTTACTTAATTCAAGTCGGGAATGAATATCCAAATATTAATTAATGCAACAACACAAGGAAGATTAATATGCTAAGTACTTAACTTGAAAGGCATTTCATAATTGACTTTATTTGTTTCTTCCATTGAATAACATGCAGTAGAGGAGAGTGAATCAAGATTTAGTAACTAGAATAATCAACTTTCACAAAATTTTCAATGAGTTCCTAAATTAGTTGTAGGTTGGTAGAGATATAAAACCAATTAGTCTTGTTGAGTTTTATATCAACTCTCAATATACAAGTATTCTAGGTGTACCAATTATAGTTATGAATATGATTTTCAATGTTCAAAATATCCATTGCTCTCACATAATTACAACAAAATAACCATTTATCAAATTCTTTACTACTTAACTTTATATGATTTGATCATCTACCATGTGTACAATGTTCTGACATGTGAAAATTAACTCCTATAAAAAATCAACATGATGATGATTCTTGATCATTGATCCCCATAACTCACATAGACCTCTTTCATAGTTTTAGGAGAATGTGCAAAATACAACCCAACCAATTATCTATTGCATACACAACTATATGGAGAGTACTCTCCTTTATCAATGAAAATGTGTTGGCCCATGAAGCTATACCAAGATTAGTCCCCCTTCCCTCTCTATGTGGGGAAAAGTTGCATCTCCCTATACATTAGACAGAGAAGAAATAAGTTGGAATCCATTAACTTATTATAAAAATAAAAATCAATCTATTTGATTATATCTTCCTCAACCTCATATTTCCAATGAGGGAGATAAATCCATATAACATTCCAAGAAATAAGAAGATTTTGGAAGGTCACCCTCTTGTGATAAAACATCAAAATGATTAGAAAATTTAATGTATATTTTTGTTCCTAAGTTGTTTTGCAATAGGAAGAGTATACATAATTTATTTGCCCATAACTAGCAATGAGATCCCTTGTCTTTTACATCATGAAAGGGATATTTGTCTCGTACAAATTGTTGGACAAGCATTTTTGATAGTTCTCATAATTTGGTGAGATAGTGATGTGGGGTATCTTTGTGAAGATGCACATCCATTTTAACACGTTAAAAATCCTTGAAGGTTCTTTCCTGTTCTTAATTAACCTCCCACCACATGTCATAATAATATCTTCATAATAGTTGGATTTATAATCATTATTAGTTTTTTCAACCTTGCCTCATAATTAGCGATGAAATTCCTTGTCTTTTAGATCATGAAAGGGATATTTGTCTTGTACAAAGTGTTGGAGAAGAATTTTTGATAGTTCTCATAATTTGGTGGAATAGTGATGTGGGGTATCTTTGTGAAGATGCATATCCATTTTAACATGTTAAAAATCCTTGAAGGTTCTTTCCTTTTCTTAAATAACCTCCAACCATGTTTCATAATAATATCTTCATAATATTTGGATTTATCATCATTATTAATTTTTTCAACCAAAATGTCTTGTTTCAATAGTTTGTGTACCCTTGAGGTAGATTTAGCTATTAAGATTCCTTGCCTAGGATTTATTTTATATTTTGATACCTACATGTGGATACTACATTATCTCCTTGGCACAGTGAGAGTGGGAGCCTAATTAGGTGACCGCACAGTCAGGAGGTAGTGACTTCTTACCATTTGGGTTCCCCTCAGATTGGCAGACGTTGGATGTTATTTGATGTATTTATATCATTATAATTCTTAATATTATCCTAGACACTTCTATTAAGATGTTTTATATATGTATTATATATCTTGAGATCCTATGGAAAGATGTATTGTATTCTTGTACTTGTATCATTACATACCCTCTGACATGTGTATTGGATAATGGTATTGAGTATTGAAACCAAAGAGATACAACACTAAAAGAATAATCATTTCCAAACCAATTGTCAAATTTCAAAATAAAAATATCTAATAGATAACGACTATCATCAAAGAGAGTAAAGCCCCAATCAATAACTCCAATAATAAAACCATCAATGAATAACTAAAAATCTTGATAAAAGTCAACTATCAACAATAAATGTCATCTAATCAATAAGTAATAAATCATAATAAATACACCACCAAAGACAAATATAAAATCTATGGAGGAGACTCGAGATATATACTAGGGAGTGTCATCACATGGTCAAACTACTTGAGTTACCCAGGATTGGTCTCTTCCTAGACCCCAGACACTCAAGCGTTGAGTTACCCAGGACTGATCACTTTGGACCCTGAACCCTTAACATGACATGTGTGGAACCAGAATACCATCTCGTGAAGATGAGGAAACTAGTCATACCCCTCACTAGGCATCATCACATTCCCATCCTTAGCCTATACAAGCACTCAAGGCATAGGCGAGGCAATATCTCTAACTTTTCTTTTTAATGTGAATCTAAAAAACTTAATTGCTATGTTATTACTTATTACACAACTTATAATGAGTTACCCTAATAGCCACTTTAGGCTATGACCCCCATTGCAAGCCACCCCCATGGGATGCACCTAAACTACTTCCCAAAACTCTCAAACCACAATTGCGTCCCATACCACAAAAGCACTCATAATCAAATTTGGTTCCATGACAGACAACTCGAAATGCATTGATTCTCAAGAATCAAGTCATCATAAATGCTCATCAAAATAAATCTTATAAACATAAAATCTCAATTTGAATCATAAAATACATCATGACATCCAGTCAAATAATCATAAACAAAATTTTGAAAGCCTCTGGTGCACATCCTAGTTCAACAAACTATACAAGTCACGTAAAACAATCACAAAATAAATAGCACGAGACTTTAAACAAAAAAAAAAAGAAACACGTAGTTTTCATCCATATGGTTTAATTCCATTATTTTCTATGTTGAGATTAAGCCATAAGGATATGCTTAGCAATAAAGTAAAAATATTCATGTTTACATAAATTGTTAAGCTAATATACTTATTTAAATGAATAAATATTTAAATGTCAAATCTCTTTGTTTATATAAAATCTCATATAATATTATAATGTTATTAATTTAAATGATCTTAAATTATAAATGATTTGATTAATAACATAAATATATATCATTAGATTAAATATTAATATTAAGCTCAGTTTTAGAATATTAAGTTGACTTCTATCTAAGTCCAAAATTAATATTTACTTTTCTTAAGTTCATAATGCAGCTACAAATAATTCAAACTTGAAATTATAATTATAATTAAATTATTTATAATTTCTCTCATAAAAATTGAATGATTACAACTAGGTGATTACATAGCGAACTTCATCATAACTTCTCTTAAAATATAATAAAATCACAAATATATATTCATTAACTTCCCACTTGCATTACTAAATATATAATCACTTATATGTAGCTAATAGTTTAACTAGACTAAAGAAAGCATTAATTCTCACCAGTAGTTAGCTTTTTATTTTGATTGTCGAACCCTTTTAGGCCTATTTCATGCATGTGCTAGTTTCAAAGATATTTGAATTACAATTATATGACAAATTATTTTGTGGCTAAATTTTATATCCAGGTTGATTACTTTCATAATGATGATGCTTTAATGACTTCTAGTTAGCAATTAGAATTTCTTTCATGATGATATCTTATGATCTATCTCTAAATCATGATTACTGTGTATTCAAAATATGAATTATTTATATTAAAATCTAGTGTAATTTGTACTAGTGATAATTTATGGTACTTACCCCATACTTGTATGTGTATGGTGTGTAAGTGTCTCTCTCTCTCTATTTTATATTTTACGTTTGATGTGCCTAATATGGTTAAGGAAGAGAGTCGTAGTCATCTTCTAGTTGGTATCTACATGATGCACTGCTCCTTGTCATTGTCTATTTAGTTTAGCTATATATATGTATATGTACATGCTCATCTTTTATGTAGGTTGTAGGTGTAATACCCCAAAATTGGCACATTAGCATTCTGAACCAATTTCGGTGCATCAATCCTACAACATCAATTTCTACTTCATTTAAGTCCTATTGTACTAGACATTTTAGATTTTGTTTGTCTTTACTTGACTTATGTGTCAAATGTAGAAAACCCCTAATTTGTATTAATCACATACTTTATTTAATTCCTAAATATCAACTTATATTGGCTAAATTAACCTTCTAATCAAATTAATTTAATTATAAATCCTAACACTTTAATTAAATTAAAATCCACCCCCTTTAGCTAATACACATGAAAATGGAGTTAAAATATATTGATTTAATTATATACCCTCATTACAATTATTGAAATTAATTGTTTAATTAATTAGAATAATAGATTCCGAGGTCATATTTGAATGGATCAATATTCCTCCCTAATTCATCTCATTCAACTCCATCAAAAATAGAAGACTCAATCATTCCTATTATTTAAACCATACATCCGGTTTAATCTTGATTGTTGATTAGGTCCAAGATTCTACAAAAGTTACCCTTTGCCTCTCATTTGAGGAGGATGCAATTGAAGAGTATTGAATTGTTGTTGGATTGAACACTTAAGCACTTTGCATTCAAAACTCCATTGCTTCCACATGCTTTTCATATAGATTACAATGCATCCATTTAGCTTAATTTTCTTATCTCATTCTTAGATTAATTCGCATATCATTTAGATTGATTCATATATTTTCATACAAAATCTCAAAAACATAGATTAACCTTGTATTTTCATTCATTTAAATCCTTCGTTCTAGTTTGGTCTAGTTACTAAACTCCCGATTTTGAGAGTACAATAAAACCCTGTCTAGTTAGAAGGCAACAGATCACCTTGTGCAGGCATCTCAGATGAATAATCTCATGTTCATTTTGGGATGTACTTAACAAATAATGATCATGTTGAAGTGTGTGTTTGAATTAGAGGCCCATATTTAAAACTCACATTTCTAGTGCCCATCATGGGGCAAAAAAAATAATTTCTAGTCTCATTTATCTTCATTTTTGACATTCTCGATTTTGTTCTTTACAATATAGTCAAATCTCATGCAGAAAGTTCTTTTCTCATGCAATAATTTTGATTCCTCACATCATATAGTGTACATTCTCGTGTGAAATTGCATATGCTCGCATACAAAGAACATTCTCTCGCACAACACAAAGCACATAATTGTGCGGCCTAGTGCAAAGTCTTGTGTGAGACTTGGTAATAGAGTATCCAATTTTTTTATTTTTCACAATCAGTCATTAATATTTTTGTGATAACCTCTCTTCCTGAAGCATTTATTTCCTGATTTATGATTTTTGGAACAACATAACAATAGTTTGCAGGACGATTGTTAAAGATACCATGAAATGAACACATAAAACTTGCTAATGGCTTGATTGCAGGATGCTTGTCAAAGAATCACTTGTCGAAGATAATTAAAATCCACTCAAACATTTTTTCTTTTTACTTTCTTTGAATCCACATAGTTTACATAGGCCTTGTGAACTTCGTAGGGCTCTAGACAAAGGAATAGGGGATTATGCTCTTTGCTACTTGAAAATGATGTCCAAGAGTAAATCAAAAACCTAGACACCTTTGGAAGACGATACCCAATGGAGGCAAGGAAGATAGTGGTTCTCCCAAGTGAATCTTTTAGTAAAGGCATTAATCTATTTTCCCATTGGGAAAATTAGAAACCTAGAATAAGATAAGTTGGGATTGATAAGCTAGCTCGGTGATGAATGTGTTATGAATGTTTAGGTGAGGTGAAAAGGTAAAGGAGTAGGCTCTTTTCCCTTTGGAAAAATAAGAAACTTGGACCCTTGAATCCAAACCAAGTCTGAGTCAACCTTTAAAGGGCCTGTTGGGGCAAGCCAACCTCTAGGAATGACCTAAATGAGCACACACCTAACACCGGTGATTCTAACTCACTATAATAAAGAAGCTTTGTAGAGAAAAAGACTTCAAAGCCATGATAATTTCATTGGGCTCTACAAAAAATGTAACAAGATCTAGCGGAATAGGATAAAGAAAGGCATCCTCATCACTAGAACTTTCTGCTTGATTGTTAGACTCAGTTTGATAGTTGTGTTCAAATGAACTGTCAAATTTTGGTACAAATTTGTTGATCCCTATATGAAAGGGAACTTTCCTAAAGCCTAGTCCTGCTATGTCACAAGGCCATCTAGATGTTTCTTTGATTGGATCTATCAGTCCTTTTTTGTTATGTCCTATAGGACCATTTCCTTTGTATCCAAGACATTTTATCAGTTTAAGAACTTCTCCATATTTTTTAGGAGTTATTTCACGAGATTGGACTGTGAGATTAGCTAGGACCTCTTCTTTGTATAACCAAACAACAATGTCTTTTTTTTCATCTTTGTATTCTAAAGGTATAATGACCTATACAAAGGCACCATTTAAGATAGTCTTAGGTGATATAGCAAATGGCCTCTTTGTTTTAGATGGTCTCCCATAATGACGGGGAGATTCAGGAAGAGATGTCAGAGACAAAACTGGTTCAATTTGATATTCTCCCATTCCATTTTATGTTAGCTTAAGAGTCTTATCCATTTCTTTAACCTTGTTGACATGATTATCAATAGACTCTTTATTGGTAGGAACAAAACTATTAGTAGACTTGAGCATGTTACATGTGTAACTGGTATTGGCAGGTCTAATGACATCTGATCCTTGGAATGGGAACTTCATGCATTGATGGTATGTCAAAGGTACTTCTTGCATTTCATGAACCCAAGGTCTTCTTAATACTATGTTGTATGCTAAAGGAATATCAAGGACCTGGTAGGTAACATCTTGTTTTATAGGACCTACTCGAAGATGCAATACAACAAGACCTTTGGATTTTCTTTCCACTTTCTATGAGGATCAATAGACTTGTCATCATAACTCAATTGTGTAAGAAAAATAGCAAAACAAATATTAAGACCAGTACCTTTGTCTATAACCACATGACAAACATGTTTCTGATGGATCATGACTTCAATATGTAATGGGTGATTGTGAGGATGACTTAAATAATTATCATCCTCTTCAAAGAAGGACAAGTAATGAGGTGAAGTAAAGTGACCTACCATGGATTGAAACTAATCAAAATCAAGATCTTGAGGCATGCTTGCCTCTGTGAGAGCTTTGTAGAGAATCTTCCTATGACTAGGTGAGATTTTAAGTAGTTCAAAAATGGTTATTTGAGCATTAGTTCATTGAAATTGTTCAAGTATGCTATATTTTGCAGCAGGAGAAGATGTTACAAGTTTTGTGTTATTTCTAAATGAACCAACAGTGGACTTGTGTTTAGTTTGTTTAGTTTCAAGAGAAAAAGGCAAAAGGTCTTTGAGCACTATCTTAGCATGAGAACATGTGACAACTATAACACAGAACTATGATTTTTCTTGATCAAATTCAAGAGATGTAATACCTCTCAAAACAAATGGAGTCATAGGTTTTATATTTTCACTTTATCCTTTGATTGTGATTACATCATAGTATTCAGAGTCTAAAGGTTCAACCATGTTGATTACATTGTCATTGTTGGTATATGTGTAATTAACCTTGTTGTTGTTTTTTAATTTAGAACTTCCTCGCTTGTCATACGGGGGAAAAGGTTCCTTAAAAGCTTTATGATCCAAGTTTTTATTATGTCCTCCCACAACTATATCACCTCATCAATGAGGTCTTGAATCTTATGTCTCAATTTAATATAATTGTTGGTTTTATGACCTTTGTTTTGATGGTATTCATAGTACACATTCTTGTTCCACCATGTAGGTCTTGGTTGTGGATCATACATATGAGAATTGTCAAGTGGAGTAAGAATTTGATTTTGAAGAAGAGTCTTATAGACCACTTCAAGAGGTTCACCCAGAGGTGTGTAGTCACACTTGGGTCGAGAAACCCAAGATGTATTTTTAGCTTTGCTTCCAACTGTCTTATTGTTTGTAGTAGCCTGCTAAGTGGCTTTATACGCATGCATGTTATTTGTGAGAATAAAAGATACCTTAGGAGGTTTAAGAGTGCTATTGTCCACCACACCATCATGTACTACATCTTAGTTTTTGTTAACATACTTGGACTTGTCTTTGCTAGAGTTGGACCCTTGTTTGATGTCTTTTTTAAGCGTTAACTTGCCTTTCTTAACCATGAATTTGTGAGTACCTTATGTAATCATGTCTTCGAAGGTATGTGGACCTTGAAGTTGTATTTTGTATCCAAAATTAGGTAAGAGGTTATCCATGAATATATCAAGTTTCTTAGTTTCAGGTATCTTACATAAGTATTTGGTGTATAGTTGTCTCCATCTTTGGAGGAATGTTAAGGAAGGTTCTCCAACTCTATGTTTAAGGTTATAGAGATCTCTTATGTTAACCAGATGTTGGATGTTGTGTAAGTACTATTGTATAAAAATGTTGGTAATCTCGTCAAAAGTTTTGATTCCAGTAGGTAATTGTGAGAACCACTCCACAGCTTGACCACCTAGACTTCATGGAAACAAGTACATGAGGTATGTTTGATAGTGTATAAAATCCATGGACAAGGCACCAAACTCCCTTGACTGATCTTTGGGATTGGACATACCCATGTACTTATCATATTTAGGTAGCTCAACTCCTCTAGGAAAAGGAGGCATGTACAAATCCTTGTCAAAAGGAATTCGAAATACAAACATCTGGTGTGTACTGTTTAAAAGGTTTTTCTTTTTCTTTCATCATTTGTGTCAATTTCTTTTACATGGTTTGGATTTTTTTTGTAGTTTAGAGGTTTTAGATTCCTCTTCTTGGATGACAATAGTTGCAACATTGTAGTCTTGAGGTAGCTTAGCTCCTTCTCGAGCTAGTTTGAGGAAATACTTCTCTTTCTCATCATTGAGTAAGATTTCCATAATCTTTTAGAAGTTTTTGTCTTTGCGACATTTTTCTATGTCTTCTGGGGGTATTTATTCAATATCCCCATAATAATTTGTGTAGGTGTAAGGACCCTTGAACCTTTTGGTTCTTAGGAATTCATCTTTGTTTTCTCTCCTACTATTTTCATCAATTTCTTGGTCTTGGTCTTGGTCTTCCATCCTACCAGTATGAAATTTTTCAATATGTTTAGGTGTCTTGTATAAAAGTTCAACAATTTTATTTAAAGACATAGTCTTTTTAGTATCTAGATGTTCTTGAAACAATGGATTCTTAACTTGTTTTAAGTTCATGGAAGAGACTCATCTAACATTAGATGGACCAACAAGTGAAGGAGACCATGAGGATCCTTCACTATACTCAGACTATGTATATAACTAGGAATGACCTCTCCTACCTCTATCTCTACCTCATCTAGGTCAATGGGGAGGAAACTAGTTGTAATTGTCATAGAAAATGATGAAACGCATTTCCACTCCTAGTTGTAATTGTCATAGAAAATGATGTATGATGAAGTTTAAACAAGGACCACACTTAGAACTTTGTCTCAAAGTAAGTGACAAAAAGTGTGATGTATACTAGGGTATGAGTAGTCAAAGAAATGGATAGAACAACTTAGAGATTGACTATCATAACACAAGGTATGATAACAAAATAGATCAAATGAGATAATAAAGTGGCAAGACTAGTTCATACATGGATCACAAGTATTCAACTAAGCAAGTTGTCTGAGTTTCAGACTATTACAAATAGACAAATCAATTGGTGTACTTAGACAAAGACCAGATTTGGATAGAGTTTTGATGAGGAAGCTGAAAATAGCTCACTATTTTTGACAATTTCTGACAGACTCACAAAAAGAAATGCTCCTAAAGCAAGTAAATCACATAGGTAGGGTGAGTAAGTGAACCTAACATACAAATTTGAGCAATTTTTGATAGTTTAGGGACAAATTCTCACATGAAGATCTTGGTAGACCCATGAGAGGAAGTACATAGAACAACATGAGGAAAGGGAACAATAATTCCCAAGTTCTTGTCTCGCACGAAAAAATGCTCCTGAAGTGAGTAAATGACATGGACAAGGTGAGTAAGTGAACCTCATAGACAACTTTGAGCAATTTTTTATAGTTTAAGGACAAATGCTTGCATAAGGATCTCGGTAGACCTATGCGAGGAAGTACATAGACTGATGCAAGGAAAAGGAACAACAATTCCTAAGTTCGTGTCTCATGCAAAGTTTTGCAAATGACCACACAAGGAAATGACAAGTTGACAGGTTAACTCAATTTTGATAGTATTCTTGCACAATCTCACATGAGAAAATGCAACTTCTCGTGTGAAGAAGCATAGAGAGTGACACAAGGAAATACAAATTACCAGACCCCAAGGTCCTTGCTCACACAAGATTTCACAACAAACCAAACAAGCAAAGGACAAACTTCTTAGTTTGGACCAAATTTTGAAGATATGTTGATCTATTCTAACAAGTTTAAGACAACGAACCTAGTTTTTAGAAAATTTGGATCATTTTCATATTGACATAGTTTTGGACTGATTTGCAAGTATGAAAATTGGTTTTTCATACTTGTTTGTAAAAAAAAGACAAGGGGACACAAGCAGTAGTCATAAATAATCCAATCAAAGAAAAAGTAGCTCGGAGAGATGGGGGTGTCTTGACCTTTTTCATTTTGGATAATTTGGATGGTTGTTGACTTGAAAAAGACACTCTTTATCCCTACAATTGAAAATGGTAGAGGCATCAAAACTTTGTCTCACATCTTATATGCATGCATTCATCTCACATAATCATGTCATTCCCTTAGAGGGTGCCCATGTTTTTGGTGTATTCCAAGGACTCAATAACATATATATTCAAAGGTTACCCTTGAGGTAGGGACTAGTGTCAGATACCACCTTCCAACATCTAGGTACATTCTTATGGTAAAGATCTACAAGAGAGATTCTTCCCCCTCCTTGCACAAAGATTATGCCCCCTTTGAAAGGTGAATCAAGTAGAAACTAACTACAGAGTGTTTAATAGGCTTTCGTTCACATTAATCTCTAGTGGCCTCACAAATGAGGTTAAGGTTAGTAGACATGTTGACACTTGAAAGTGTACACACTTGACTAGCAAGACTAGGGGTGACACCACCTAATGCAACAGATACAACCTCCTCTTGATATGTGATATCTAGAATCAAGAGGAAGACTTTGTACCATGTATTAGTATTTTCCAAAGCTCAGAGTGATTCTACTAAGAATACTATTGATACTCCCCTAACTCAAAGGGAATAGGGTGACTCTAGTCATGCTCTTATTGTTGAGAGAATCAATCAAAATCAAGATGATACTAAAAGTAGAGAATGGCTACCCAGAACTGTTGGAGAATACTACAATTTGACTCCATGTTGCATTGATTCTTGAAAGTGTGAATTTGATTCCCTCTTAGATGAAACTTCTGATAAGGATGTTGACAGAGTTTGCACATATGAAAACTAACTCAAAGTAGGAGAGCAGTCTAGGGTTTATCCTGATGAGTCTGGCCCTACTAATGTCGAAATGTCTTCAATTGAAGTCATTAGAACTTAGAGGAATTTGAATATAACTTTGGATGAAATTGCTCTAGGTCTCGACTTACTTGTCCATGCATTTGATGACTATACAATGAATGTAATTGAACCTGCCAATTTTCTCTCACTCACTTATCCCAAGCTAATAGACTAGAACTCAAATACTATGTCTAGTGAAGTCCCCACATTCTAGAATGACTATGCTCTCGCTTGTTATATACACAATGTCAATATGATTGGTGCAAACATCAAATATCTCATTCATACAATCAAAAGAAATAAAATAATAGGTGTTCTAATTATGAGAACCACATTGTGGCAGTATCAGAGCCCAAAATAGTAAAAAGACAAGACGTATATGAAGGTGAAAGCCTCTCATAGGTGCCTAAGGATGGGATATTTGATGCACTTATGAGTCACTTTCAAAAGCAATATTTGCAAATTATCCTTGCCTAAGGATGGGATTTTTGATGCACTTATGAGTCACTTTCAAAAGTGATCGTCACAAATTATCCTTTGTCTACACTAGTACATCTCCACCCTATAGTCCAAGAGCAAGTTGATCCTACATCTCCTCATCACCACCCCCTACTCTCCCTACTCCACCTATTGTGGAGTCTAATCCTTGACTCTCTATTTATGAGCATCATTGTTAATGGAACCTAAGGTTCCCATCTCTCCTTGTGGTCTTCTCTGACTAGATCCACTCCCACTAGCACTTGGATCTATCCTTATCTATCAATATCCCCATACCCACTAGGTTTATAAACCAAGGAAAATGATGACTCAAAAAATGCTCCCTAAACTTGGGATTTATCCCTCCATCGACTATTGTTGGCATGTAATCCCAACGGGTAAGTATGAGGCCCCACACATCTATCATCGATCAGCCACGATCTAACCTCACTAACCACCCCTTCTTCACCTCCTTAGTGAAGAGGGGTATGAACAATACTCTTGTGAAATGTCCTGAGGATGACCATACTGCCTCCATACTCGTGTCAACAAAAATCACTCAATAACCAGAATAGATCGGCCAATCAGAGGTCATGAGGTGAACATGTAACCCAACTATGTTCAAGCATCATCTTAAGGCTATGTCTCCCTCCATGGTTGCCACACAATTGATTCTAGATCATCAAGTTAAGCCCTCCACTACTCAATCTTACCCAATGCAAGTTGGGTCATTTGTCCCCTCTATCTACAAATATAGGGCTCATGATGTCATCTCGTGTCCTCACAAATTGTCCTCATCATATTGTTGGATAATGTTGTCCTTAATGTCACACAAATGTCATATCAGTTATTAGTCTCAGCTAACCAAGCTCAGATAGTGTCAACCGAGCTCACTCGGTCATCGAAGAAAATGAAGCAGTCAGTATCAACTGAGCTCACTCGGTCATTGAAGAAAATGAAGCAGTCAGTATCAACCGAGCTCACTAGTTCATCGAAGAAAATGAAGTAGTCAGTATCAACCGAGCTCACTCGGTCATTGAAGAAAATGAAGCAGTCAGTATCAACCGAGCTCACTCAGTCATCGAAGAAAATGAAGCAGTCAGTATCAACCAAGCTCAGTCGGTCATCGAAGAAAATGAAGCAATCAATATTAACTGAGCTTACTCGATCATCAAAGAAAATAAGGCAGACAAGTGTTAACCGAGCTTACTCGGTCATCAAAGAAAATGAGGCAGACAGTGTTAACCGAGATCACTCGATCAACAAAGGAATTTGGCAAAGACAGTTTCCACCGAGCTCACTCGGTCATCTATGGAAACTCAGTACTTACTGAGTTCTCCCGACGATTGAAGGGTTGTCACGGAGTTTGTTGTATTAACCGAGCTCAGTCAGTTAACACAGGAATTATTTTTTGAACAGTATTAACCGAGCAGGGTCGGCCAGTAAAGGGATTTGTTAGTTTGTAATTTTAATTATTTCTAGCCGACTATTGTATTTGTTTGATTATTGGTCAGTGATTTGAGCCGACTAAGATAATCTGAAAGGTATATATGGTCACTCAAGTTGTAAATCAAAATAGAATAGTGTGAAAAGTTATGAAGGTGCATTATAGTGTGAAATGAAAAGGTGAATGTTGAGAAAAGTCTGATGAAGGATCGAATGCATTGAAGGAGCTGAAAAGTTGTATCTGATTACTAAGGATTCGATCAAGAATAACAGAGATCTCTAATCAGCAAAGATAAGTTGCATATTGTATCAGATCACTTCATTGTTGCTTTCTAACCATTGTAACAGTGAACTCAAAATCTCTTAACAGAGTTGGTTTAACAACCATTCTATAAATCCTCTAACAAGGTGACAGTTCAGTTGAATTGTTCTAAAGACCTCTAGCAAGGCCACTCCTAATAGGGTGATTAAATCCTCTAATAGGGTCACACCTAATAGTGTGTTTTGTAACCTTTAACAGGGTTGGCTCCTAACAGGGCTCACTTCAGAAGAGTGAAAAATAGTAACTAGTTACATTGGTGGTTTTTCCCATATTGGGTTTCCACGTTAAATCTGGTGTCTCTAGTGTTCATGATTGCTAAATTGTTTTTGGTTATCAGTTCTTAACAATTATTATTATTTGCTACATTATCAAGTTTCAGTAATTTGTAACTAAGATCAAGCTTTTAGACATCTAAGGGACTGTAAAATGTTTTTGTGGTAACTGATTCACCCCCTCCCCCTCTCAGTTACTCCATTCTCATTTCCAATAATTGGTATCAGAGCTTTTGGTGCTTGCAGGAAAAGATTTCAAGGATCTAAGCCAAAGATCAAGATGTCTTACAAAAGAGAAATTCCAAAACTTAACAGAGACAACTTCTCAGCATGGCAAGGATTGATGAAACTTCATCTGGCTACTGTTGGTGATACTGGACTGAAATACCTTGAAGAAGAATATGAAGAACCTTCTGGCACATTGTCAGTTAATGATATTGCTGAAAATAAGACTCACAACAATATGATGATAGACATAGCATCTGCTCTCAGCTATGAAGAATTTGATGACATTAAGGACTGTAAAACTGCCTTTGACATGTGGAACAAGCTAAAAGAGATCTATGGAGGAGATGATAATGTGAGAAGAGCAAAAGCAGAAAGTCTAAGAGGACAATTTGATCAAATGAGGATGAGAGAGGATGAAAACATTGCAAAGTATGTTGAAAGAGTTAAAGCATGTGTAAGTGCAATCAGGGCAGCTGGAGGTGACATCAAAGGAGAAACAGTTGTAAGCAAAGTTCTTAGAACCTTGCTTCCCGTTTATGCAATTATAGTCTCTGCAATTCAGGAAAGAAGGTGTGAAGCAAATCATAAGATAAATCTTGAGGCCATAGTCAAAAGACTAACTGCATTTGAATTAGATAACTTTGACAACTATGTTCCAGCCTCCAAAAACATTGAATCAGCATTTCAAGCCAAGCTCTCACTCAAAGAGAAAAGCAAAAAGAAGATAGAATCACAGTTAGAAAGTGAAAATGAATCAAGCCAAAGTTCAGACAGTGATCTCGAAGTGATTGAAGCTCTACTAGCAAGGAAATATTCTAGAGGCAAAGGAAAATACAAAGGTAAAGTTTCTCTAATCTATTTTTCTTGTGATGAAATTGGTCATATTGTAGCAAGGTGCTCAAACAAGCAAAACAATGATGAAAAGAAAGATCACAAATGGAATGGCAAGAAAGACTTTAAATCATCCAAGAACAAAGGTAAGAAATCATGTTTCATGGCTGAAAATTCTAAGGATTCTGATAATAGTGAGGATGAAATTTTTTATATTGCTGTTAAAGATGACTCTGACAGTGATGACGAAGATAAAATGGCTCTTATCTCTCATGTAAGTAAGAATGATACATGGATTATAGACAGTGGTTGCTCACATCATATGACTAGTGATAAAACTAAGTTTGATCAGTTTGAAGACTATGATGGTGGTAGTGTAAGGTTTGGTAATAATGAACCTCATTTCATAAAAGGAAGAGGAAGAATCTGTCTATCCAAAGAACTTATATGTAATAATGCCTATTGGGTTGAAGGTCTCAAACATAATTTGCTAAGTGTTGCACAGTTACTAAATACTGGATTCAAGGTGGAATTCATGCATGGAAAGGCAAGACTGTTGAATGAGCAAGGAAAACTGATAGGATCTAGCACCCAAACTAAAGGTAACTTGTTCTATCTAGAACTTGGTAAATGCTCATGTTTTATTGCTCAAATTGAAGAGAGTTGGTTATGGCATAAAAGGTTGTGTCATGTCAATTTTGATAATTTGGTAAAAATAAGCAAATTCAAGAAAGTAAGAGGCATTCCTAACATTAAGAAACCTGAGGTTGGTCTATGCAAGATTTGTCAAATTGGTAAAATGGGAAAGACTAGTTTTAAAGGTAAAAACTATGAGTCTGAAGATATATTAGAAATTGTGCATACTGATTTATGTGGACCCATTGGAATAGAAAGCTATACTAGAGAAAAGTTTTTCTTTCTTTTTGTTGATGACTATTCAAGAATGATGACTGTCATGTATCTAAGGAATAAATCAAAAGCATTTGAGAAATTCAAATGGTATTTGGCAAGAGTAAAAAAAAAAATAGGGAAAAGGCTGAAATGTTTAAAGTCAGACAGAGGTGGTGAATTCATTTCACATGAATTCAATAACTTCTGCATTGAAAGAGGTATTAAAAGATAGGTTTCAGCACCAGGAACTCCAGAACAAAATGGAATAGCTAAAAGAAGAAACAGATCCATTATGGATTGTGCAAGAACCTTGATGATAGAAAAAAACATTGCTATCAAATACTGGAAGGAAGCCATCAGCACTGCAGTTCATACCTTAAATCGAGTACAGTTGAAGAAGGACTCATTCAAGACTCCCTATGAATTATGATATGGCTACAAACCCAATGTAAGTTATCTGAAAGTATTTGAAAGCAAATGTTATATTTTGAAAGAATCTAGAAACGGAAAATTTGATGTAAAAGGTGATGAAGGAATATTTTTGGGATATTCTTGCAAAAGCAAAGCATATAGATGTTTAAATTTATCCACTCACAAAGTCATAGAAAGTGCACATGTGAAAGTTGATGAGTTTGCAGACAAATCAGAAGAAGAAAGCAAAAAGATACCTGAAGACTACAAGAGATTTGTTTACATTGAACCAGACACTATACTAAGTGTACCGTTCACTCAAGAATCCTCAACTCCTGAGTCTTCAGTAACCAAGTTGCAAATAGTTCAAACCGAGCCACAACAACATTCAGACACTATCGAGCAAGTATCTATCGAGTCTGAAGCAACCAAGCCAGAACAACCTGAACATGAAATTGAAGCACAAGCAGATATCAATGAAACTCATTCAAGAGGTAAAGAACCTGTATTAGCTAAATATGTTAGAAGACATCATACACCAGATCAAATCATTGGAGACAAATCTGAAGGAACCCTGGCAAGAAGTAAGTTGAAAAATACTTGTTTACTTGCTGATTTTGAACCTAGAAGTATTAAAGATGCATTGGCAAATGATAGTTGAATTGATGCAATGAATGAGGAAATAGAACAGATAGAGAAGAACAAGATATGGACTCTTGTACCCAGGCCTGAAGATAAGAATATAATTGGAACCAAGTGGGTATTCAGAAACAAGTTGACTGAAGATGGTAAGGTATCCAGAAACAAAGCTAGATTGGTATGCAAAGGATACTCTCAAGAACAAGGCATAGATTATGGGGAAACTTTTGCTCCTATTGCAAGATTGGAAGGAGTCAGAACCTTACTTGCATATGCTACTCACAAAGGATTCAAAGTTTATCAGATGGATGTCAAGTCATCATTCCTCAATGGAATACTGGATGAAGAGGTTTACATTGAACAACCTAAAGGTTTTGTTGATCCAGATAAAAGGAACATGGTCTGCAAATTACACAAGGCACTGTATGGTCTGAAACAAGCCCCTAGAGCATGGCATGAAAGATTGCATAACTATCTTATTCATATTGGTTTTCAAAAAACTAATGATAATAGTAGCTTGTATATAAAGGAAGGATCAGATAATAAGATTGTCTTGGCAGAAATATTTGTAGATGATGATGATCTTTGCAAAGAATTTTCAGAACAAATGAACAAGGAATTTGAAATGTCTATGTTTAGTGAAATAAAATTCTTTGTTGGTCTTCAAATTCAACAAAATAAGAATGGCATCTTCATTACTCAATCAAAATACATCAAGGAGATATTGAAAAAATTTGGTATGGAGGACTGTAAACCTATTGGAACTCCTATGTGTACTGGATTGAAACTTACCAAAGATGATGAATCCAAAGAAGTAGATCAAACATTGTATAGATCTATGATTGGAAAGTTGCAGTATGTAGTTCATACCAGGCCAGATATTGCTCCTGTAGTTGGTATTGTTGCAAGATTTTCAGCAAAATCAAGAGAAACTCACCTAATGGCAATCAAGAGAATAATGAGATATTTGAAAGGAACTGAAGATTATGGAATATGGTACAAATTTGGAGGTAATTTGGATTTGAAAGTTTTTACTGATGCCGACTTGGCAGGGAATCTTGATGACAGAAAAAGCACAAGTGGAGGAGCATTCTTTCTTGGAAAGAGATTGGTTTCTTGAACAAGCAAAAAGCAAAATTGTACATCCCAATCTACAGTAGAGGCAGAGTATGTTGCTGCAGTAGTAAACTGTTCCAACATTGTTTGGTTTAAGCAGTTATTACAAGGAATGAAGATGGAAATCAAAGAACTAGTTGTTATGTTCTGTGACAATACTAGTGCAATCAACATATCCAAGAATCTAGTGATGCATTCCAAGACCAAGCATATTGCAATCAAATATCATTTTGTCAGAGAATTGGTGCAAGACAAGGAGATCAGATTGGAATATGTTCACACAAAGGAACAAATTGTCGATATATTCACAAAGCCCTTATCTAAGGATGCATTTTTGTATCTTAGAGGTAAGTTAGGGGTCATTCCCCTATCTGAAGTTCACTAAAATAAGTTTTAGTGATGCATCAACGCATATAAGATTGAAGATCTATTTGTTGATGCAGTTTAATCAAAAATCATTGCATATGAATTAGTACTAAAGGTACATTGCAATTCACTTTACTTCTGTTATCTTTGGCATGTGTTGTCAAAGAGGGAGAGATCTACTGTCATATCTTTCTAAAATTTGTGAAATTTGAAAAATCTGCTATGAAGTTCCTTAAAAGAGGGAGAAGTATATTATCTTGTTGGACTTATTTCAAAATTTCATTCTGTTATGACGTTGTGTTGCCATCAATGCCAAAGAGGGAGATTGTTGGATAATGTTGTCCTTAATGTCACACAAATTTCATATCAATTATTAGTCTCAGCTAACCGAGCTCGGATAGTGTCAACCGAGCTCACTCGATCATCGAAGAAAATGAAGTAGTCAGTATCAACCGAGCTCACTCGGTCATCGAAGAAAATGAAGCAGTTAGTATCAACCGAGCTCACTCGATCATCGAAGAAAATGAAGCAGTCAGTATCAACTGAGCTCACTCGATCATCGAAGAAAATGAAGCAGTCAGTATCAACCGAGCTCACTTGGTCATCAAAGAAAATGAAGCAGTCAGTATCAACCGAGCTCACTCGATCATCAAAGAAAATGAAGCAATCAGTATCAACCGAGCTCACTCGGTCATCGAAGAAAATGAAGCAGTCAGTATCAACCGAGCTCACTTGGTCATCGATGAAAATGAAGTAGTCAATATCAACCGAGCTCACTCGGTCATCGATGAAAATGAAGCAGTCAGTATCAACTGAGCTCACTCGGTCATCGAAGAAAATGAAGCAGTCAGTATTAACCGAGCTTACTTGGTCATCAAAGAAAATAAGGCAGACAAGTGTTAACCGAGCTTACTTGGTCATCAAAGAAAATAAGGCAGACAGTGTTAACCGAGCTTACTTGGTCATCAAAGAAAATGAGGCAGACAGTGTTAACCGAGATCACTCGGTCAATAAAGAAATTTGGCAAAGATAGTTTCCACCGAGCTCACTCGGTCATCTATGGAAACTTAGTACTTACCGAGTTCTCCCGACGATTGAAGGGTTGTCATGGAGTTCGCTGTATTAACCGAGCTTTGTCAGTTAACACAAGAATTATTTTCTGAACAGTATTAACCGAGCAGGGTCGGCCAGTAAAGGGATTTGTTAGTTTGTAATTTTAATTATTTCTAGCCGACTATTGTATTTGTTTGATTATTGGTCAGTGATTTGAGCCGACTAAGATAATCTGAAAGGTATATATGGTCACTCAAGTTGTAAATCAAAATAGAATAGCGTGAAAAGTTATGAAGGTGCATTATAGTGTGAAATGAAAAGGCGAATGTTGAGAAAAGTCTGATGAAGGATCAGATGCATTGAAGGAGCTGAAAAGTTGTATTTGATCTGTAAGGATTCAGTCAAGAATAACAGAGATCTGTAATCAGCAAAGATAAGTTGCATATTGTATCAGATCACTTCATTGTTGCTTTCTAACCATTGTAACAGTGAACTCAAAATCTCTTAACAGAGTTGGTTTAACAACCATTCTATAAATCCTCTAACAAGGTGACAGTTCAGTTGAATTGTTCTAAAGATCTCTAGCAAGGCCACTCCTAACAGGGTGATTAAATCCTCTAATAGGGTCACGCCTAACAGTGTGTTTTGTAACCTTTAACAGGGTTGGCTCCTAACAGGGCTCACTTCTGAAGAGTGAAAAACAGTAACTAGTTACATTGGTGGTTTTTCCCATATTGGGTTTCCACGTTAAATCTGGTGTCTCTAGTGTTCATGATTGCTGAATTGTTTTTGGTTATCAGTTTTTAACAATTATTATTATTTGCTGCATTATCAAGTTTCAGTAATTTGTAACTAAGATCAAGCTTTTAGACATCTAAGGGACTATGAAATGTTTTTGTGGTAACTGATTCACCCCCTCCCCCTCTCAGTTATTCCATTCTCATTTCCAACAGTGCAAGTGCTCCCATGCGCATACTAGTAGTACATATACACCCGTACCCATGCTCTTTGCCTCTTTATAGGTGATCTGATGCATCTTGTGGAACATATGAGCCAAAATGCATTGACCCCAACCAAAATGAGTGGGCTTCTCTAACATCCTATGTAACATGTAGCCCCATGCACACTCTAATTCATGCTAACCTCTATCGAGCATAGATAACAACCAAGGAACGCTTGTAGCACCACTACCAGTCTGTGAGTTGGACCATACCGTTGCACTAGTTCCTCTTAAGGGATGACCCTACCCATTATGATATCATCCTAACTTATGGCTCTTGATGCCAATGTACCATGCCTTATTGTGTATCATACTCAATTTGTGTGGATAGTAGAAGGGAATCCTAAGTATCTTTTAGATGTCCTCAGATGTGATTGTCATCTCTCCAAGCGGAAGGTGGAAGGTGTTTTTCTCTAAATGGAAACACTCCACCAATGTTGTCAATAAGTCATGATTCACCTGAATATTGGGGATATCACAGAGGTGAGAAAGACCTAGTATATCATTATGCATCAGCTCAACCACGTCCAACTATCTACCTAAGGCCCTAATGGTCGAATAATGCGATTAAAAACCAACAACATAGAAATAAACCCATAACCACGCAAAAAAAATGACAATATTAGTACTCCATGCTATCCAAATTTGTGCAAAATACCATACAACTACCTAAAAACATGCTACATTGATTCACAATGACACTCAAATGACAAAAAGCATGCAACTATCTTTACAAACTCACTCAAACTTGACCAAAACCTTGTATGAGATTTCATAACATTATGCTAGGGATGCATTTTCTCACATGAGGAAACATCTAATTTTGTGCGAGAAATCTCACTCATGTGAATGTTCTACATGAGCATGTGAACATTGAACCTTTCAAAGGGTTTTCAGTGTGAGACATGGGTATGTCTCATGCGCAGATTCTCCACTGATGGCGTAAGCTTGTGCTACTAGAGCACTTCTTCTAGACACAATTCTATCTAAAATGACCTAACACAAATAAAAACTTGATTAAAATGTCTCAATTTTGAGTTTATTGACTACTTACAGGTGGTTCACGATCTGTCAATTGGCTATGTCGCCTGGATCACTCAAATCAATGAGAATGCATGGGGACCACCATTTTTTCCTCAAGGCTCCTTCTCCACAAAAGACAAATGATCAAATGATTTGAAAATGACCCTTAGGGCCCTTATATATGTGTTGACCTAACTTTTCAAAGTGTTGCGATGGGTGTGAAAATCACCCCTGGCTATTTCAAATGCTCTAAACTCATTTTCAGGATCGAAATTGAAATTTGCCACACTTGAACAACTCAAAATAACATTTTAAATTTGTGGGACCGACGTGATCAAATGCTTGTGCAATCTATCTTTCTAATACATTACAAATCTTAGCATAACATCAACTCAACATATTCACAAAATTTTCATAAAAAAGTCAACTTTGGTCAACCTTGGTCAAACTTGGTCAAACTTGGTCAACCAAAACTTTGAATCACTTTGAATCGACTCAAAATTTTCCCCAAACTCTTCTACACCATTCTACATTCTTTTGAATATCTAATCATACTACTATCTTCAAATCTATTACTTTACATCACTATTCTCGTGTGTCATCTTTCAATTTCACTCCTGAGGGGGCAGGATTATTACATCACTGAATCAATCAAATTTGGCTTCAATCTAATCTAAATATAATGTCCTTTTCACTAGGGGCATAATTGTTCCCTCTATCTGGCATCATATGTTATCTATCTTATTTATTGATCAGCTAATCAAACCCATATCAGTCCTTATCATAGCTTGATGGACAGGTATCTAGATGTTTTGCCTTGACTTCGAAGGGTCAAGCCTCATTCTGGAGATAATGCTATGACTCATGATAGGTATTTTTATCTCTTTTATGGACTAATATTCAAGTGTTCTATCTGGAGTTTGGAGGATTGAGCTTCATTCTGGAGATAATTTTAGTCACTGTTTAATGGATAGGCATCAGGGTCTTCTAACCTTGACTCCTGAGGATTAAGCCTCATCTTGGGGACAATCATATGAATCATGATTAATCTTTTCATCTTTTAACAGACAGGTATCGGGACATTCTAACCCTGACTCTTGAGGATTGAATCTCGCTTTGGGAATGATCCTATGAATCATGACAATCATTATTTTCTTGGACCTATATTTAGGTGTTCTATCTAGACTCTAGAGGGTTAAGCTTTGTTTTGGAGATAACTCTAAAAATCTCATCAATTGGTTTTTGTATCATCAATCTCAGAACCAATCTCAATTCTCATTCTATGCTTCAAACTTTTGATTTCTTTGAATCAGTGTGCTACTTGCATATTTATTCAAAGAGGGGCAAATGTAATACACCAAAATTGGCACATTAGCATTCTGAACCAGTTTTAGTGCATCAATCCTACAAAATTGATTTCTACTTCATTTAAGTGCTATTGTACTAGACATTTCTTATTTTGATTGTCTTTACTTGACCTAAGTGTCAAATGCGAAAAACCCCTAATCTGTATTAATCACATACTTTTATTATTATCAATAATAGGTCAAAGCCAAGATTAATTATTATTATGTGTTCTTATTAATTATTTTTATTTACTAAGCTTAAGTATATTCAAACCCAAGACCTCCTAGATAAGAGGCTCACAATTTTACCAGTGTCTTGTAGGCTCTTGCCTTATTAATCACATACTTTATTTAATTCCTAAATATTGACTTAAATTGGCTAAATTAGCCTTCTAATCAAATTAATTTAATTATAAGTCATAACACTTTAATTAAATTAAAATCCACCCCCTTTAGCTAATACATGTGAAAATGGAATTAAAATATATTGATTTAATTAAATATCCTCATAATAATTGTTGAAACTAATTATTTAATTAATTATAATATTAGATTATGATGTCATATTTGAATGGATCAATATTCCTCCCTAATTCATCTCATTCAACTCCATAAAAAATGGAAGACACAATCTTTCCTCTAATCTGAGCCGTACATCTAATTTAATATTGACCACTGATTGGGTCCAAGATTCTATAAAAGAGACCCTCAACCTCTTATTTTAAGAGGATGCAATTAAAAAGTATCAAATCGTTGTTGGATTGAACACTCAAGCAATTTGCATTCACAACTCCATTGCTTTCACATGCTTTTCATATAGATTACAATGCATCCATTTAGCTTAATTTTCTTATCTCATTCTTAGAATAATTCACATATCATTTAGATGAATTCATATATTTTCATACAAAATCTCAAAAGCATAGATTAATCTTGCATTTGAATTCATTTAAATCCTTCGTTCTAGTTTGGTTTGATTACTGAATTCTCGATTCTGAGAGTGTATAGTAAAACCCCATCTAGTTAGGAGGCAAAAAAAAACCTTGTACAAACATGTTAGATGAATAATCACATGTTCATTTTGGGATGTACTTAACAAATAATGATCATGTTAAAGTGTGTGATTGACTTAGAGGCCCATATTTAACATTCGTAGTAGGTATCAGGGATCAACTTCCCTAAATTGCCAAGATGAGTGTGGGCTATTACAACAAATCAATGGTAAGAACAAGGAGATAATATGCAAATCCAATCCTAGTCATAGCCTAATTACTTGCCTTGAGAAGGAGGACTCGTATTTGGATGTCTACCCTTTTTAAACCCATGAGTCTTTCTTTGCATATGTTGTTTGACTTTCACTTTGGTTGGTTTTCCTTATGTGTTTTTATATGGTTTTCACTATGTGAATTTCTTGACAAGTACTTAATTATTATTTTTAGGTTAACCATTTGATATTTAAATAATTATATTTTATTTTATTAAAAAGGGAAATATTAAAATATGATAATAAGTAAATCATTTAAATTTCTTGGATACATATTTTAATTTAAATGATTTAATTTAAAAGTCTAACTTAGAAAATTAAGTTTAAAGATTTTTAAATATTAAATATTATAAATATTTAATCAATATTGATTTAATTAGAGTTATATTTAAATAATACACTTTAATTATCATTATTGATTGAAATAATTGTTCAGTGGTCAAGTGGACACGCTTTAATAGGACTATAAATGTCCACTTTACATGATCACTAAGTCATTCAATTTCAATCTGAAAGGGAAAGAGGGGAATTTCCAAGTATGATTCCACTTCTAACCCAAATTAGATTAGGTAGGACCCAAAAGAGGAAGGGTGCTAATACTAAATCTAGACTATATGGGGAATACAATAGAAGGAAATGTGCTCTTTGGCCCTTTAATAGGATAACATGAATATGAAATTGAACTAATTGCTTAGGAAATGTAAATCTAGATGCTATATGAATCAAACTAGCACAATTAAGATATAAATCTAGGTAAAGATATGAAAGGAAATGAAACATGAAAGACTCACCTTGAAATGCATAAAGGAAAATGTATTTTTTCTCAAGAACTTTTGGACTTGAATATTTTCTAAACTTCTGATTGTAGATCTCAAAATAAAATGATGAAAGGAACAAAACCTAGAAATCTCCCTAGAATTTGAGACCGAAGGACTGGGTCGACTTGGAAGAATGTCCTATAACCAGGTTGACGTAGTCTGCAACTCCAAAACTGATGATTCTAGAAAGCTTGTGAACTGTAGGTTCCATATATGTAATACTTTTCTCTCCCAACCTATAAATCAACATAGAAAAGAAAGGTTTTGGGGTCGGGGTTTGATGAGGACTTACCTTGGTCAAGCCCTAGACTAAGGAATTGATCATAATTGAGAAATGTAAATGTAAATGAAATGCTTGCATGTAATAGATCTAAATAATATTAAGTGAAAGATACAATTACCTCTGTAGATGCAATCACCTTTGATATGTGATCAAGTATGTAAGTGTAATAGCCTTGACTCAAAGAAATCATAAGGAAATCAAAGAAGCCAAAACCTTATATATGGAAATGTATGAGACATATCATGGATGAATAGTAAGAGATTTTGAATGATTGGAATGATGGATCTTCTCCTTAGAGTCAAACTTCACTACCACCTTAAAGGAAGAAGCTTGATTCAAGAAGGAGATGCTTAGACTTCAATGCTTGGAGACACTTGCTTGAAGAATGCCTTGAATGCTTTGCTTGCTTGAGAGGAGATAACTTGAGAATGAGACATGAAAATGAAGCCCCCAAACCTTGTTTTATATTATTTTCTTGGGAAGGAAAATTTTCTCAAGCCAATTGGGCAATGGTCACAAACTAATTAAACTCTTCAGGCCTCTTGGGCCCTGAGCTCCAGAACTACCAGGGACTAGGTCAACTTGGGTTGACCTAGTCCAAGACTATGTCAACCTAAGAGGACTATGTTGACTTGGGAGGACTAGGTTGACTTGGGTCGACCTAGGAGGACTAGGTCAACCTGAGTCGACCTGGTCGAAGAGGATAGGTCCTAGGTGCTACAGAAAGCTCCAGAATATGGTGTAGATGAGACAGAGAGATAATGAAATGAACATGAGATATGGCCAAAAGGGTATCGAGATAGTACCTAGAAGACCATGTCATAAAGCAAGAGACGATGAAGGAGCATGAAATGGAATAAGAGAGGAGAAAAAGAGACTAAAACCACACTAAAGAGGGCTTAAAGTTCTCAAAATGAAGTGTGTCCATTTTAAGATGGTTCAATAATAAAGGTTTCTTTTAAAGTACTTGCATTAAATAATAAAGTGGGGAAAATAAAATAAAAGAATAGTTTTAATTAAAAAGTAAGTTAGTATGCATGAAAGGATCAATTTAATAAAGTAATTATATTTTATAGGTTTTTTTATAAAGTTAGAGACAAACCCTAAGGAAAAGTTAGGGCTTTATATTAGAAGATTTTGGTTTATTATTACACACACAAGTTTGGAAGATAAAAAGTTATGGTTAGAGGAAAAAGTTTTTTGAAAGATTTAAGGGTTTTTGGATTAGCAAGGGTTTCACTAGTTGTAGCATCAGATTAAGGTAGGGTTTGAACCCCGTGGCAGTAAACTCATTTAAAAATATTTGTATTCTTCATGTCTTCTGAGTGATTGCAATTTGGATGTCAGTTTATTGTTTTAGTTTGGTTCTGTGCAAATAATAGAAAACTTCATATCCCAATTTGAGGAATTAGAAAACTCGTTTATCATCAAAACTTAGTAGATTTTTTCACAGTTTAAAATTGCCTAGAAAATGGACTAAATTAATTAGGGTTTGACTCGAAACCACATAAATTTAATTCACTGCATCAATGGAAGGAATTATTAAATTATTGCAAGTGAATATTGGACTGGCTAGATTGATTCACCCTGTTAGAGTACTATTTTAAAAAAGTGTAAAAAAAATATTTAACAATTTTTGTTTTGTTTTCTTTCTTTAAAAAAAACTATTATATATATATATATATATATATATATATATATATATATATATATATCTGTGTGTGTGTGTGGGGGCGAGGGGGGCCTATCCACCACCCCTATGTGTACCTTAGCACGCAACCTATAGAGCAAATTGATTGCAGTCTATGTCAACAGACCTATGGAAGTTGTTGTTGCAACCTTCCTTAAAGGAAGTTTCATGGTGAGGCAACAAGTTGTGAGTAGTAGGACCCATAGGGTATTTTTTATTATAATTTTTTAAATTTAATTTTTTTAAAATTATATTATATTAAAAATTTATTAAATGAATAAAGTTTATAGCATAATGATGAGGGTACAAGGCAAAGTGATGAAAGAGCGTAACAATTAGCAAAGGAGCACAACAAAGCAACACGTCCTAATGTTGGTTCACAAGGTAGAAGGGATTCCAGGCAATAGGAAAGAAATGCTTCAAATTGGCAAGCACAAGGAGCCTAGGGCAGACATATGCAAAGACAAGATTTATTTTGCAAGGAAGAGACAAGTTAAACACTTTGGGCAAAATCAAAACATTCCATGGAATTTCCTAAGGAAGAAAGGTTACAATTATCAAAAGGATTCAAGTAGGCTACAAACTTTTGATCACAATATCCTAAATCACAAAAAATGGGGATACTCAAGGATCATCAATTTAAATAGAAGATAATTTAAAGTGATGGAGAATTTTTTTGGAGGAAAAAACATGATCCACTTTGTGAGCCAAGCACTAATAAGAAATTTGTAACCAACGATAATAAAGTCATTGGCCTCGGGATCAAATTGGATTCCTGGTCCATGGCTATACAAATCTTGAAATAAAGAGCCTTCTTTATGAAATGGGGTGGGGTGTGGCATGTGTTGTGATGTGGAGCCTAATCAAACTTAGAGGTTAATTTTTTCTCACTTTATTCGATGTGGTCCCCCCCTCTCTAGATTATTACTACAGGGGTTTGGGGGTAGCCGAGGTCCTGGGGTAGAACTCTAAGTGCACTCATTGTCATAGTACAAGGTGGGGCTAAGGGGAAATACCCTCATAGGGGTTTTGGGGGGGTAGTGCTGAAAGCTCAACTAACTTTATTATTAAAAAAGGCACCAGCTACTATTTTTCTATTGGATGACTTATTCTAGCCCTAATTTTGTGAGGAAAAGCTTGTATAAAATGGTATCTTAGGGTTAGGGATTTGTTGCTCAAGTCTTAGTTCATATCTTTTGCCTTAAGGTTTTGAGTCAAGTCAAGTGTCAAAGTAATGAGTCTAGGTCTAGATTTCCTATAGGATGATCTTTCTTCTCATCATTCCTTTGAGTTAACCTAATACAAGAAATCATATGAGCAATGCATAAGTCCCAAGCTAGGTGATTAGGGTTTATAGGGTTTGTTATGTGTTTCCTTAATGAGAAGAAGGTATGGATTTTCTGCTAATTCATATTTTCTTATTCCTAATCATGTGAAAGACAAAGATTTATTGCAACCTCTCATGACAATATTCCTACAAATTTCTGAGAAACCCTAATTCTATGATCAAGTGTTCCATTAAAGACATAATGCAGGTAAAATGGAGAAATCGTGAAAATATACAAAGCAAATACAGTAGAGGAACATCAAAGACCAAGCTTGAAGACAATATATAGATCATGAGATTGAACTACAAGAAGATCAATTGAATTCGATGCAAAATGAAAACTTAAAAATGCAGAAATGGCAAAGAAACATAGTCAAAGGTGGTGAAGACTTGAGTTGAAATTGAATTGACAAATTAAAACATGCCTAGTTGTCCACATCACCAAGTTGAAAAGTCAATTGAATGAGAGAACATTTACTATTGGCCAGTTGAAAAGTCAGATGCTTACTTATCATATTGGGTCATGTTCAAATGAAATTTAAATGCATCTCGTTGACTATCAGATCAAAGAGGATCTACAGAGGTCATTATGTCACTATGTAAAGATGCTCGATTGTTAATTCATGCGACATAGCGACATGAAGGCATGTGTTTGGTGGCCCATCATCTCTTACAAAACACAATCAGAGTCTAGTCATGAGGTACCAATGAGGCAAAATAGTCAGACGTTAGACAATAAAGTATTGCCACATGTATGCCATGAAGTATATTGCTGGAAGGCGAACCCATGATGCAAAGGTAAATTAATGAGTTAACATCTTTAAATGATCACCGTCAGATCAAGATGAATCTATGTAGGCCATTATGTCACTCTATGAAGTTGCTTGACCATTATTCATAGTGACATAGCGACAAGAGGGACCCACGGTAGAAAATATAAAGGAAGTCATAATGTTTAAATCATGATCATTAATTTGAGATTGACGGCCAAAATTTGAAAACATAGTGACCATTGTAATATAAAATATATGCATTTGGTACGAAACTGTAGAAGATGAAGAATAAACAATTTTCAGAGACTACATGAAGATGAATAGTCATGGTATGCTTTCAGAATATCATGGATTTAGAATCATCAATAAAAGAGATAACACGTGCTCATGTCATGATATGAATTAGATATTTTCATATTTTATTCTTTATTATATGATTGTTGTTTTGCTAGAATTTAGAAATGATGACAATAGACTATAAATGTAACCTCGTTTGATAATACAAAGGTCGACAAACTTGATGGTGAATGATTCTATAATTCCATTTACTTTCAATTTACTGGTCATGTTTTGTTATCCATTCTTAGATTAGTTCTGCATAAAGAGTTGAAGGATAATTGTATGTGAACCTATGATAATCAGGTGGATTCCATTTCATTTTGATGTCTGCAGTGAAAGTGATTCCATTTACTTTCCTTGTATATGATTTTGCTTCCTCTCTTGTTCATTTCATATTATGTTAGATAGTTTCATTAGGAAATGAAAGATAGATGTATTAATGACAGGCCACACTACCCGTACCAACTCACAACCAAGAATGCAACAATATAGAGACCAAGAAAAAAATGCTTCACAAATAATTTTATTATACTTGAAAAAATCCTTACAACACCCACAAGATGATATCATAGATATGACTTCTTCAACATAAGAGAAATCCTAAATAAGAGTCTTCACACCAAGAGCTTCACCAAGAACTTCTACTTGAAGAGCTACACCTTTAGATTTTTCACACCTTGAAGTCTTCACGCCTTCTAGCTTCTACTTCTCGAGCTTCTATTTCTTGAACTTCTACTCCTCGAGCTTGATTTAGAAATGCTCATATGCCTTGCTTAAATAGGCACTTACCACCCCATGCATGACTTATCCACAACCTTCTAGAATTCCTCCACAACCTTCTACAACTTCCACAACCTTCTACATCTTCCACAACCTTCTACAATATTCATAACTTTCTAGAATTCTTCCCACACACCTCGATAAATGGAATAACAACCATTTATTTTTTTATTTTTTTCTATTATGCCACCTATGCACCTCGAAAATAGAAATCCTCTTTTTATTTCTTTTCTCCTTTTTCCCCTTTTTTATTTTTTTATTATTTTTCCTCTAATTTTTGTCACTTTCTCTCTCCTCCACAAATTTTTTATTTTTTTATTTTTTTTCAATTTTTTTTTTTCCCCAATAATTTTCCCATGCAAGATGCTCCTGCATCATGTATATGGATTTATTAGTTTTTGGTTGGACTCCATTTCATTCAAGGCTGATAGTGAAAGCAATTCCATTTGCCCTCATGTGCTTATCTCTTCATTCGTGTTTTGCATTTAGATGGTAAATCTGCACTTAGAAGTAGGAGTAGATGTTAGAAGAACTTCAAGGTAGCTTATGATATCCATTCCACCAGATGTTATAAGTTATGAACATCCTGCTTGGGGCATTTGTAGTTATGAACATCCTGGTTTATCCTTTTCAGCTCTCAGGTTAAGAGCATAACCCATATTCCAATGATCTATTAAAAACACAATTCATTGCATATATTGCATATAAGGGAGTTGTACCTTAGAATTCAGAGGGCAGTGATATAACACATACACTGACCCATTGTTGGTAATATCCTTTTGTTTCCTACATTTTGGGCATCTAGAGTCAAGGTAAAGCCAACTTAGCAAGAGGGAAAAACTGTTAACCAACAAGATTTCATAATTTTTGATGAGATTTTAGCTTGTTGCAATGGTATTGAGCTGTAAGGGATTGCAAATTGTAATCATTGGAAAATAAGAATATTAGACATGTTGTTTAGTGGATGTAGCCCAAGGATTGGGTGAACAACATTAAAATCTTATGTCTTTTGTTGTCTTCTGTGTGATTTATTACTTTCTGATATTGGTTATATTTGTATGAAATTGTTATTTTTATCACATTAATTCTAACAACCTACATTTCAAAAAATTCACAGTTGGGTTGATTCAGAATGGGGGGAGCATGTCTCAATCAAAACCTCACCCAATAATTTCTTTCTTATCATCATGGGATTGACTTAAGAAAAATATTGGATCCTCTTTGGTGGTCTGTTCTTGATGAATGGCATTGGTTTCTATATTAAAGATTAGATTTTGAATTTCAATCTAAAAGAGGAAACAGTGGAGGAAGTTTTGATTTGGATTCATCTCTATGATCTCCCCCATGAATATTAGACTGGGGAGATATTTGAAAGTATCATAATCAAATTGGGGAAATTTATCAAATTAGATGAAGCTATGGCAAAGGAATGCTTTAGCATTTACATGTGTATATGTATCTATTTGAGGTCATGTCCTCCCATCCCCAAAGCCTTTGAGATCAAATCACCTAGGGGTATTTGGTCGTAAGAAATTTAGGTAGAAAAGTTGGTGGAAAAATGTAAATCTTGTAATGAATGGGGCCACTCAGATCAAGAATGCATATCAAACAAAAGGGAAAAGTGAAAGGAGATAAAGAAATGGAACTAAAACTAATAGATTTGGAGGTACAAAGAAACTAGGAGAACATTAGCTCTCATTCAAAATTGTCAAATGGGATTGCCAACATGAAAAATATACTAGAAGACAATATTTTTAATTCAAAAGAGGCGAAAGTCCCAAGCGGTAATCCCAAATCCCTACAAGGAGAATCAATGGAGAAAGATAAGGAATCTAAATCTCCCTTTAAATTAGCCTCAATAATTGTAGTCAATTTGGTAAATAATTCAAAAGATGGTCTTCTAAATGTTGGAGAGGCAAAGATCTTAGTGAATGAAGAAGATAGTGAAGGAAGGGACAACATTCATTTGAATGTTTTCTCACATCCTAACAATGTTGAAGACAAAGGACAAGATCCAACTTCACAGATTGCCAAGATCACCTGCATGCAAATAACCTATTGAAGAGAAACCAAAAAAGAAGGAAAAAGCAGAGCTTGGAAGAACTCAACAAGATGGGAGAAAAATTGTATTCCTAGATTGATTGAATGAATGCTTGAAAAAAGAATTACAAGAGTTCAACCTTAAGGTGAACAAAAGCCCTAAAGCCTCAAAAAGCTAGGTTGCACAATATAATTAATAAAATATTAATTATATGCACCTACAAGATAGCTTAAGAAAACTAGAGTAATAGGCAACTTAATTAATTAAATCAAAGTGATTTAATTAATAAGTGCAAACAAATAATTACTCTAACTAACCTAGCACAACTAAGAAAGCAGGAAAAGATGGGTCTCGACAACAAGGCCTGATTAGGTACCCAATCACAACAAGGAAATCTCTGTAAATTAGAGACAAAGGAGAAAACCCAGTGGGAAAAACCCCTCTCCAAAAAGAGATAGCAAAGAATGTTCCAGAAGATGGGAACAAAGAGAAGATCATGAAGAAAACCACTGAAGCAGAAGAAGCCGCAAACTCTGTTAGAAAGAAATTGTTGATCTGAAGATCCTCCACAAAAATAGAAGGCATGAACCGAGAGTGTCTATATGGTAGGTGATCCATCTCACCGAAATGCATAGGTAGCCAGCCACTACAATCGCCTAGTATATAGGATCAAATACTAAATACATAGCTTACTCCAATGAACCATCGAACCAAGGAAGCATTAGAACCAACAATATAACTGCCCCTTAATGCAGATAGGGTGAGGTGACAGGCAACTAAAAAGATGGGCCAACAATCTCCTACAACACAGGAACCAAACACATCGAGGGTGAGGTACAGACACCTATAAAGGCACATGTCACCGACACTGCATGAGGCAAAAAGAGGAAGAGGGCATAAAACCAGCAAACAACTATCCCCCCCCATGGCACTTTATAAAATAGTGCGAGTACAACAAACCACAATGATGAAAAGGATCCCGAAACATAAGAGTGGCACTTTATCTCATTGTGTTTGCATAAAGATGCTTACAATGAATATCAACAATGATCAAAATAGGAAAAAAGCTGATACAAAAGACAATACAGCCCAAAAGAAGAGATCCCATGCTAAGAAAACGATCCTTGGACCTAAAATACCCAAGATATCCATCATAGAGCAAAAATGCCAAAAACATGATAGAAAGAGCATGGGGTAGAATTTGGAAGAAATTACATCATTTTTGAAAAGTAAACAGAACTAGATTTCCAAAAAATCACGTTTTCAAAAAATAGAGATGGGACGCACAAGAAACGCTTGCCGGAGTCAAAAATAGAACTTCAAACTTCAACTACAAAAATAGGAAGCTAAACTGCATCAAAATCAAAAAACTCCTACACCACTATCTCCATCTTAGAACCAGCTTTTCGGCTCTTCTTTCGGACCGAAAAAAGACCTCCGTATGCTCAAGATATGGCCAAAAAATTGAGTAGGTCAAAAAGGACCTAGAGAGTGCTTGCAGGGTTGATGATGCAGTGCTGATGTTAGCATTTCAAGGCAAAAAATTTAACGTGTTGGAGGCCATCGAGGAAAAAAAGACTGCCATGTGGCACCCCCGTGACAATGCGGCAGCTGACGTGTCAGGTGACGTGTTAGAGTGCCAACGTGGCACCCCTGCCACGTGTCACCCGCAGGTTGCTCCAACTGTGCAAAATCTTCCACACAGGTTGCTGAGCAGGCAGGGCAGCAAATGGGTGGAGGCCGCTAGTGGCAGTGGCCGCAGGGGCGGCGGGATCCGATAGTGCCACCTGGAGGGTGGCGGGAGGGCGTCGCGATAGTGGCCGGGTCGTGGTGGCATGCCGGGGGCAGCTACGCACGGGCCAAGCGCAGGCTAGTCTCAGGTGGCACGCGGGTGGCCGCTAGGCGGAGCGGCCCAAAACGAAAATTTTTAATTTTTTTTTGAAAACTCACAATAAATGCGTTCGTACGGCCTCCTAGGGGGCAAAAAAAGTTTTCCTGATGCTACGAAAGCCAAAAAAGACAAATTTTATATGGATCCTGACTGTAAATGGCCTTCCAGATCTAATGGCAGCATCCATTTGGGCCCAAATTGCTCTTCCTCTCGATTGAAGAAAAAACTTCAAAAAAGTTGGGGTTTCTAACTCTGAATCGCGGCTTCAAAAATTATTCAACAGAGAAGCAACAAGGAGGCTCTGATACCATGTAGAAGTTGTGAAAACCAACTTCACAGATTGCCAAGATCACCTGCATGCAAATAACCTGTTGAAGAGAAACCAAAAAAGAAGGAAAAAGCAGAGCTTGGAAGAACTCAACAAGATGAGAGAAAAACTGTATTCCTAGATTAATTGAATGAATGCTTGAAATTTTTTTTACAAGAGTTCAACCTTAAAGGTGAATGAAAGCCCTAAAGCCTAAAAAAGCTAGGTTGCACAATATAATTAATAAAATATTAATTATATGCACCTACAAGATAGCTTAAGAAAACTAGAGTGATAGGCAACTTAATTAATTAAATCAAAGTGATTTAATTAATAAGTGCGAACAAATAATTACTCTAACAGAAGACAAAGGACAAGATGGTGTCATTTGAAAGGGCATACTCCCCTATGGGATAAAATAATCTTGAGGAGGACCTTTTGGGTGTTTTTTATGAAATTAGCATTGATGAAAAGTAAACTATTAAGCAAACAAAAGTGAAATCAACTAAGGTTAACATGAGAGTCCAAAGAAGGGACATAAGGAATATGCCTCAATTACTTGAGGATGTTGGTAACTCAAAGGGCCAAACCAAGCTAAAGACAGGGAGGGACAACATCTCTCCCAATGTGCTATGAAGTTCTTAACCTAGAGTGTCAGGCATTGCAATTCCCCTAACAAAAAGTGTATGATCAAAAGAGGCTTTGATTAGGCAAAAGTGGATGTGGTATGTATCCAAGAAATAAAACTCTATATTTATGATGTTTCTTGTCTTTTTAGTGTTCGACAGTATTGGTTTGGTTTCTTCTTTGATATGATTGGTGCTTTTGGGGGTCTAGGGATCATTTGGAATTCTAGAACTATCAAACTGGATCCTATGTTGAATTCGAGATTCTGGAAAGTAATGTCTTTCAATTCACTAATACTTAAGTTCTTAGGCTTTCTAATTAATGTTTATGTGCATGTGCAATCAATAGAGAAGAAGCAAGTTTGGGGAGAAATCTCTACTTTCATCAACAAACATAGCATGAAGGTCATTATGATTGTTGGAGACTTCAATGCGACCCTATCCCCTATAGCTAAGAGGGGTGGTAGAGGTCAGATTAACCAACTTCAAAGGGATTTCCAATAATTTGTAACTACTAATGGTTTATGGGAAGTTAAGGCTAAAGGGATCCCTTCGCATGGACAAACAAAAGAGCAGGCTTCTCAAACATTGCTGAAAAACTTGATAGGTTCATCCTAACAACAAATAGAGTTCCTTGTCATTACTATTTGAAGCCACAACATTAGGAATCTTGGGTGTGGACCACTTCCTAGTCTCCTTACTGGTTCACAATTATGGTGTCCTTGCTAGAAGTCCATTCAAATGTGAACATATGTGGTTCCAATATGATGGATCCATAGATTTAGTTGTGGGATAGTAGAAAGCAGCCCCACCATAGGAAGGAAAATTGACATTTAAGTTATTTGAGAAACTAAATTTCTTAAAGAAAAACCTCAAGGCCTAGAATAGGGAAAAGTTTGGACACATCTTTAAAGATTTAAACACTCAATTGAATGTGATTTGGAGGCCCTTAATTAAAAATTCATTATTGAAGGTATGGATGAGTTAAATTATGTCACTAAAAAAGACTTAATGGACTAATATGGATTAATATTATAGAGAGAAGCGATCTATTGGAAACAAAAGTCTAGAGAGAATTGGCTTAAGGAAGGAGATCAAAATACCAACTTCTTTAACTATTCATTTAGTCAAATCACATAGATCCATTAATATGATCATGTCTAATAGTCGTGATAATGGTTCTGTAATGAATGATCTAGTGACCTTCAATCAAGAGGTGGTAGCATTCTTTGAGAAGTTATGGTGTAAGGAAGAGGATGGATGAAACATTGAGAAGGAAGAAATCTTAGAGGTAATTCTAGAATTGGTGTCAAGGGAGGACAACAACATGCTTATGAATCCAGTGTCCATGGAAGAATTAAAGAGAGCATTTGATATGGGTGGAGACAAGGCTCTAGGGTCGAATGGATTCTAGGCCTACTTCTACCAATTTTTTAAGGGCTTGCTAAGCCAAGAACTACTGGTAGTAGTGGAAGATTCATGTCAACACAAGTTTGCTTTGAAGGATTTTAATAACATGATGATAGCGCTAATTTTGAAAAAGGAGAAACAAGATGATTTCTAAGGTGGTAGTGAACATACTAAAATTGATCTTAAGAAAGCTCATTTCTCCTAAATAGAGTGATTTTACACTAAATAGAAACATCGTTAATAGAATTATAGTTTCCCACAAGGTAATTCACTCAACTCGAACTCATAGATGAAGATATATGATGTTGAAACTTGACATCAAGAAGGCATATGATAGACTGGGTTGGGGTTTTCTAGAAAAGGTAATGAGAAAGTTTAACTTCTATGAGAGTTGGATGAAATGGATTAGGAGGATGACTAAGGACTACTGCACATCATTCCTGGTAAATAACAAACCTCAAGGATACTTTGTGACCTCCTGGGGATTATGAGAAGGTGATCCCATTTCACCATCTATGTTCATCCTACTCAAAAAAGTTCTAAGGAGAAAAGTCTCAAAGAAAAGGGACTGTGGAGAGTGGAAAAGGTATCAACATTGCGAGAGGTTTGGCTCTTACAACCCATTCTTTGTTCACAAATGACACATGCTTCTTTAGTATTGAATCCATTGAGGAGGCATGCACTGTGAGGAGGGTTTTAGATTCATATAGAAAAGCATCAGGGCAGTGCATTAATCAAGGCAAATTTGAACTGTACATCTTCAATACTAAGAGAGCATCACAACAAGCAATGCCAACCTTTTTGGCATTTGAATTGGGAAACTCCTAGGTAAATTTCTTAGCAAACCCCTTTTTGAGGGCATGGGAAAAGAAAATTACTGAAAGGATTTGATAGATATTTGAAGTTCAAAGATGGAAGGATGGAAGAGTCAATGGTTTTGTTGGAAGGTTTCTAATGTTGAGATTAGTCATCTCATCAATGCCACTATTCTCTATGTCATTTCATGTACCCAATAAGAAAATTGACACTATTCAACAGTGATTGTGAAAAATCCTTTGGAATGGTGGCCATGACTTGAACAAATTTCTACTCATGGTGCAGGACAAATTTTATTAGCCCAAGGGTCATGGTGGGGTGAGTCTCAGGGCTTGGAAGCATTTGAATTTTATGGTGGGAGCCAAACTCATATGGAAAATGTACTCTAATCTAGAAGAATGATGGTTCAAAATTCCAAGGGCAAAGCATTTGGATAACACAGAGGATAAAATGATCTTGATCACTAAAAATTTGCCTAGGGGATCAATACTCTAGAATTTCTTAGTCATATGTAGAGATCTTATTACAGACCATGTCACTTGGCAGATTGGACATGGCACTAAGGTTGATTTTGGTGTGACTCTTGGGAAAGGTATCAAGCTTTGGAAGAGGAAAGTATTCCATAAAATGTCATGAAAATTACCATTAGAGCTTGGGGATCTAAGGTGAGGGATTCCATGGATCTTAGTTCCTTTCAAATTGGTAGACCAGTGGTTTGGAAGGATGTTGCTACCCTAGGCCTCTACTAAGGATCACGTAAGGTTACAAGAAATTATAAACAACATAACAATCTTAGGGGCTAGAGTGACATGAATCTATCAAATAGAGTGGTTCAAAAAGAGGGAAATATTTGGTAAAGGTGGGTTACATACTATTGGAAAATAATTAGTGGGGGATTGAATGGGAAAGTAACCTATCTTGGCATTCTTTGTGCCTACCAAAGGTGGGTGCTTTCACTTGGATTACTAGAAATGGACGGCCTCTTACTAGTGAAAGGCTTATCAAATTTGGTTTTTGTTGGACCTTTTTGGTGTGCTCTTTATTCTAAAGCTAAAGAGACTATTGACCACCTTTTTCTTCACAATGAGTATTCATGAGTTTGAGAGTTCATGTTTGAGAAACTAAATTGGTGTGGTCCAATGCCTCATAGACTAAAGGACTAGTTGATGTCTTGGTTGCTAAGGACTCAAGTCTCCACTTTCATGACAATGTGGAACACAATTCCTTCTACAACAATATGGGAGCTTTGGAAAGAATAAAAATGAAGAGTGTTCCAGACAAAGCTAAACATTACTCCAGGTTCTTACTAAGGCAAGAAAAAGAGATTTTAGAATTGGTTTCAAATATGGCATCTAAAATCAACCTAGATTGGTTCCCTTTCAATAAGATGTCCAAATCCAAAAGGGGTGGCCAGTGGTTAAATTTAGGCCTGTTAATGGGTTGGGGGGGGGGCTCAACTCTAATAGTGCAGTAAAGAAGTGGCTCAGTGACAATCATTTAGCTAGGATAGACCAAAATCAATTTTGATGGAGCATCAAAAGGAAACTTAGGGCCTTTCGACATTGGGATTGTGGAAAGAACTGAAGATAAAAGCACTGTGACAATGACAAGAAGATGCATTGCATATGGTACTAACAACCAAGTAGAATGTCTTGCAACATTAGAAGCAACCTTGATGGAAAGAAGTTAGTTGTGTGGATGATCCACCTAGAAGGCAATTTGCAAGTAATAGTTTGGGGTGTTATGAAAGGACAACTACAGGAATGACATTTGGATAAATACATGAAATAAATAGGGTATCTTTTAGAAGAGTATGAGGACTTCAACGTATCACATGTTTGAAGAGAAGCCAACGTCATCACAAATAAGCTATCAAAAATTGGGGTGTGGTGACAAGAGGAACTTTTTGAAGATTTTCGTAGCATATCATCTAATGATTTTTGCCATGAGATTTTCAATAACCATCAGTTATTAGTATGGAGATGTGAGTGTATTCTCTCAAAAATGCCTTGCAATCATATGTAGGAGAAGCCTTGGAAAAGACACATCACAATTTCATGATTACTCCCACTATCTAGTGGCTTCGCTTGAAGCTTTTAAAGTGTTTCGATAAAAAAAGGGACCATCTCTCAACTAGTGAAGCATTATGAATTAGCAAAAATGGAGGCAAATTTATCACTCAGTATTGATGGGTGGATACTAGTGTTCAAGGGTTTGGTCTTTGTAATGTGCATGAGGAACATTTTTTAGCATGACCACAACCAATTTTGGGAAGCCTTGAAACTAATGTTTGGGGAAGAATTCTAGGAATTTAGTTGGAGGCTGAGGTTCAACCTTAGTATTTCCTCATTGTTTCTAGTGCTAGCCCGAATGGTTGGAGACTCAAAGCCTAAAGTGAAAAGCATTTCTAGGGCATGCATTGAGCCCAAATGGGGTGTCGGGTTGGAGGTGATAGTTGACAAAGTGGAGTTAGGGGTTGGAATTCACATGGGTGATCATTCATGACACTTGATTAGAGGTAACCCAGGGGGAATTACAACTCCTATTGATATGGACTTCAGACACACCACCAAAACTTTCCATGTGCTCAATGGGGGTGGGTGAAACTAGGAATTTTCTTGCAAACTTTGGAAATGGAGAGAGTTTTTATTGGTGTTACTAGGAAGGAAGGTCACCAAAATTCAGTCAATGGATCCACTAGATGCGAATGTGAATCCCATCATTCAATAATAGATTCAACCTAGGAAAATGATCACAACGAGGCATCACATGATAATGAGGTGTTTGGTCGGATGGATGGAGATGTGGTTGCAACTCTTAGAGTTTTCCTAGAGGTTGATGGTTCGACAAGCAAGGATGTCTCTACAACTAGTGTGGACATCTCACTCCTAAACCATGAGCTGGTTTCCAATAGTTCTTGTGGGTACCAAGGTAGGGCTAATGGTGTTGTGTATGGAAGTGTTCATGTTGGTTGATAAAGGATGGAGCCATTGATAGAGCCATCCAATGCCATCTCAAACTTTTCTAGTGAAGTGCTCTCTAGTTCAAATGAAAACCTTGGTTGTTGAACATGTATATTCAGTGGGTCTTCAATGCTGATTATAGTTCCTTGTCTGCTGTATGGAGTAGTTGATCACAAATATTGTTCCTTTGTGTTGTGAAATGGTATGACATGGATGCCATTTGTAATTATACTTTCTTTATAATAATAGAAGTTTTTTTGTTACCAATAAAAAAGTAATATTAATTTAAATTTTAGTTTATATTATATTGTTATATTAAATTTTACTTTAGTTAAAATTTAGTTTATTTAAATACTTTTTTAATTAGATTAAATTTATATGAAAAGGTTATTATAATAAATTTTATTAATTAAATTTTATTTTGACTAAAATATAATTGGGCTATAAGAATGTATTTGAATTACATTCTATCTATTAGGAAATTATGAAATTAAGAAAAAACATGGGACTATAAGCCTTATTATTTTTTCATTTGTGTTTACTTGAGGGTTGTGGTATCTCTTCCCGAGTCTTGTAGTTTTCATTTCATGTTGGCTTTCATGTGTATTGCTAGTGGGCCAAGCTAGGAAGTACACTAGAGGTTGTTTGGGATTTCTTTTGTAATGTTTATTTGACTAGATATTAAGATGTTCTTTGTGATTCAAATAGGAAAATATGTTAGTGAGAGTTATTTTATTGAGCATTTATGGTTACTTGAGTTTTGAGAACCTTTGTAGTCTTGGGTTTCCTATTAGGGAATTGAGTTCAATCATTATTATTTTGTGGATGGGACACAATTGTAGTTTGTAACTTAAGAGAGGTTATCTAGGTGTATGTCTATGAGAGTGTCTTACAATAGGGGTATGGGACCCGAAGTAGTCAATACCAGGGTAACCTATCGTAAGTTGTGTAATAAGTGATAACGTAGTAAATAAAATATTTAGATAGCATTAAAAAGATAAGTTGGAGATTTTGCCTCACCTAGACCTTGAGTGCTTATATAGGCTAACGATGGGAAAGGGATGATACATAGTGAGAGGTATGACTAGTTTCCTTGTTTTCTTGAGAGGGTATTCTGGTTCTACATGTGTCATGTTGAGGCTCTAGGATGCAGAGGGACCAATCTAGGGTAACTAAAGCTTTAGAGTTTGAGATCTAGTGAGAGACCAGTCCAAGATAACTCAAGTAGTTTGACCCTGTGATGAATCTCCCTAGTATGTAACCTGAGACTTCTCCGAAGACTTTTCGTATTTACCTCAGGTGGTGTATCTATTGTTGATGATTTACTTTCATTAATGACACTTTTTATCTGTTGGTTATTGTGCTTTTGACATTTGGTACTTGGTTTGGAAATGCATACTCTTTTAGTGTTCTATCTCTTTATTTTTGATACTTAATTTATACTTGGTATTTGTGATTGACTTTGGTTTGCGATGTTGGTATTGGTTGAGTGTCTTTTCAACTTTGATGATCTTTCCTTTATCAGTAGTTTGTGTACCCTTGAGGTAGATTTGGCTATCATGATTCCTTGCCTAGGATTATTTCATAGTTTGATTATCCATATGCAGATTGCTCATTATCTTCCTTGCATGATGGGAGTGGGAGTATGCCTAGGTGACCACATAGTCAAGAGGTAGTGACTTCTTACCATTTGGGTCCCCCTTAGATTGATAAATGTTGAATGTTCGTCAATGTAGTTGTACCATTATCATTCTTACTCTTATCTTGGAGACTTCTTTTAAGTTGATGCATATATGTTATCATGTATCTTATAATTTGATGTACTTGTATCTATTGTTGTATACCTTACGACTTGTGCATTGGATGTTATTTGGATGTACTTTATCATGTCAATTATACTTATGTATTTGCTTATGATATGATATACCTTTTTTGTTAATGGTCATGAACATTGTACTTGAGATTTAAGCTAATTAAATAAACTTCTTCAACGTGACTCAACGTGAAGAAACCCTTGAGGAATGTAATCTATATTGTAATTACATATGTGTAAATGTTGTGTTTGTATGTACTGCTTTCACTTTGTTACTTGGATATTGTTTAAACTAAAAAAAAGTTCAGTAAACATTGTAGCATGTTAGGCTTATTTCTCTTGGGTTCCCAAGTAGGGTGTTGCATCATAATAATGAGATTTATCATCATTAAGAGTTTTTTAATCCAAAATCTCTTATTTTAATCACGAGGCTATTTTAGGCATGAAAAAATTGAGTTGTACTAGACAAAGGTACCTATGCTTGATTATATCTATTTTTCATGACAAGGTAGTCTCTTATCAAATGATGCCCTCAATGACAAAAATATACACTAGGCTTATTCAAATAATAATTGATGATAAAATATAAAATATGGGCATACTAGTTTTATTTTTTGATACTTTATTATTTAGGTTTATTTATACATAGATCTTATGATGAAATTTCTTTTAGTATTATTTTTATACCATAAAACTCTTCTGAGTTGCAAGGCATTTTTTCTTTAAAAGGGATTGAAAGCAAGATTAAAAAAGGTAACTCTAGCTACATAAGATACTTAGATCTTGAAAGGTCCTAAGGCTGGAAATCCAATGCCTAGGTTTACAAGTAGCAAGTTTGTCCACAATTAATCCAAGGACTATATTGAAGCAAAACTTGTGCATGATAAACTAATTTCAACTTGAATGAAATTGCCTTTTTCCTAGCACTCTCAAAGATTCAATTTTCTAACCCCTATTTTTCCAAATTGTTTTAGATCATTTATAGAAATCAAATTCAACAATATTCTCCTGCAAAAAATAATAACAAACCCATGTGGACATTAAACATTGCATACAACCACATCATCAAGAATCATAAACTCTAAAGTTCTATCTTCTATTTTATTATCATTTCCCTCTTCTTCTCTAGTTTTATAAGTGGGTACATTCCTTGTCTCTTTTACAATGACATCATTCCCTTTCATTAAAATAAAGGTTGTATCTAACCATGTGTCGTTCAAAGCTTTCACTTGATCCCCTCTCCCTTTTTGTACTTCTACCCATTTACCTCTCTATCTTGCACTGCAAAGTGATCTATTTCAAACTCATGTGTTAAAAAGAAAGAAAAGAAAGAAAAAAAAGAAATTTTAACGTCAACAAGGCTAGGTACCTACATGATAGACCGCCTTAGGCATTGATTTTTTTTCATTTCAACCCTTTTCTTTTGCAACTTGATAATGAAAGCCCCCTACTGCTCAATTGTCCCCCGTGAACGAAAACTCAAGAGTTAGTTGTCAAAATATTAACATAACCATCCCTACTATTTTGTCATGTCCCCTTGTTAAATAATTAAACATAATAATCTTTGCTAAGGCAAGCAGGCTCGAAAAGGTGAAGTTTCGGCAAAAGGGGCTAATCTTTGGAAACCAATGGACTAATAAATAAAAATTATTATTAAAATATGTTTTATTAACCCCTCTTGGACGTGAGTTAGGGTTATGCCCTCTTTTAAGGGATTTGGAGGCATTTTGGGCTTATTCCAGAACTTGATTTTCGCTTATTGCTTTGTTGTTCTTCAGAGGCTACCAAACTTGTGGAGAAGGAGACCCAAGGATGTGAGTTTGCAGGTTTCCAGGAAGGCTAAGGACGGGAGTTTAAAGCCATTCCATGTGCAAGCTCATGTAGAGTTTGCCCTTGTGCTGAACAGTGCAAATTTGTGAATTTTCGGGTGTGTTTTTTGTAAGAGTTTGGTGTTTCCGGTTGAGTATTTCATATCAGTTTGGGTTGCTGCTATATTTCAGACTTTTAGATGTTAAAATAGAGCTGAATATATGTATTGGGTCATGGTTAAACTTTTGTCATAGATTATTAGTGTTTTGTGGTGTTTTCGAGCTATTTTGTGTTATTTTCGGGAGCCCAATGAGCATTGTTTTTGCCCTCCATTTGGGAGTTGTTGTGTAAATGTTATATAGATCTGGAAATGTCATTTTGTAGGCTGTTATGCTGCTGAAATTTTTGTAAAAATGTTCACTTTCAGATTTATTAATAATATGTGAAACTATAAAGTTTTTGGCACTATTTCGGGCATACCCGATTTGGGATTTATTGAGAAATTGGTGGATCTTTGAAATATTGGTTGTTTGATTTTAAAAATCTGATTAAAGGCTTGAAATATCATATAAAATCAAAAGAAGGGACATTTTATATTTTTGAAGATATCACACTCTAAAATGAAACATTCTTTAGTTTCAACTTTTGTTTAGGTGTAAAAAATACACTCTTTCTTCCCATGCTTCTTTTGGTCTTTTCCAACTCCTAATATTGCAAAAACGTATGTAAGTTGATGAGATGGGTCCCTAGTTGAGTAAAAGTAATTTTGACTCTTAAAGAGATATTGACTCTTATGTCCATTTTTTGATGATGATTATGAGTAAGATTAAACTTTTCAATACAATACTCTTTCTTTCTTATTATACCTTTATCCCAAAAACACTTACAATACTTATCTATAACAAAAGCCTTTATCTTATTGAACTTTTTACCTCATAAAAAGACTTCGTAAGATTTAGTCACCATTCCATAAAGTTTGCTTATACTCCATACATCCTACAGTCTTTGCCAAATAGAAGAAGTTGAATGAAGAAACCAAAAGTAAAAAGACATACCTACATGGGGTAGCTCCCACATGTCTCATAGTCTAAAACAAAGGGTCAAAGGAAAACACCACTACCGCAAACTTTCACATAATAATATTAAGTAATATTGAAATATTTAACTGTAAATTACACATCCTAAAATTATCGTCATACCCCAAACCACACCCATCACTAAACATCAAACGTATGAATATAGGATGCACCAGATGACCCCCAGTCCACAATAAGAGGAGAATACAATTTCCCTTGCCTAGTTCGAAGAAGAGGGCCAACCGGACCCAGTGTTGTGGCTACCGCGATTGCAATTTGAAGAGCCACACAACGTTTCCAAATTCAGGTTAGCCCTGTTCTTATTTTAATGTGGTCACGGTATTTTCATGGTCAAGTTCTTAGCCAGCCAATATTTTGTTAAGCTACTTGTGCTTTTTCCCTTCTGAACGTATTGTTGCGCAGGTTTGGATGTTTCCTTTTTTCCTTGAGGGAATGCCCCTTGTTTCTGGATCTTGCCCAGTTTCCTTCAACCGGGAAGAATATTGTTTGGATCAAACCATGACGATCATGTCCGCCTTGATTACATTCGGTTTTAAATTGGCTCATCTAATGCTTGTTCGCAGTGATATTAGCTACGATGCTTACAAATAGAGATTATCGTTAACCTGTTTGGTTATGCTTGCATTCCTATTTTTAGTACTTAATCTTGGATCGACAAATTGTTCTCCATGCTTAACGGTTGGGATTTTCTCCTTCATTTTATCTGCATTTAGTAAATCCTCATTTTGAGCGGCCTCGCCGTTTGGTAGATAATAAACCAAATCTTTCTGGGATTTGGCTTTTCTCCGACTAGGATTTTGGTATGGTACATCTCTACAGTGTGGGGAATAATTCGTAGGTATGATTTAAGTTTCTTTCTTGTTGATTTGCCCATTTTCAACAAGTGATAACAATGTTCTAGAAATTGCTGTTTGAATTGAGTCGTTTACCTCGTGAATTATCACTATGAGGTGGTAAATGTGAGCTGGGGCATAAAACATGTAAGTTGATGTCATAAGCCCACTACTAACAAACCAGCTTGCTAATCGTAGCCAAAGATTTGGGCGACCAGCAAACAAGAACAGCGATTGCATTAGGAAGCAATAATAATCAATATTCATTAATGCTGGGCGGCCATTCCTTGGGTAATAAAGGCAGCGACAGTATTAATATTTATTATCTTAACCAAGTCATCTGCAACGATCCTTGAGATAGCACGATTATTAAAAGAAGCAGTAACAACATAACCAGTAATCTTGACCTCTATTTACTTAGTATAAAGCAGCACTTTGTGTTAAAATAGAAAGCCACATCTCTCGGAAAAGAGGTCTATGTTCAAAGGGATGCATCACTTTAGTTGGATATAGAGGTATATAAGGAAAGGCATTGTATTTGGAGTGAGACAATAAGGAAAATTGAAAGACAAAATAGGAATAATCAGGTTGAAATTGGAGATAGATAAGATAAAATAAGATAAATAAATAAATGTCCAACAAGAGACTAACATGGGTCTAAGGAACTGAAAGTTTACAAACAATGGAAACTACCCACAGTAGGGACACCAAACGGTGCCCACGAAAGAACAAACTAATAAAGCAACAAAACAACAAAGAAGCAAAGGAAGATGCCAAAGACAAGGGGTCTTTCCTTGGCCAGAAGAAGTCCACCATCGAAAGATAAGAAACAAGTCGACCAAGGGTCCCAGAACGTCTCTGAATATTGTTGGATGAGGAGTGCCACTGTTTGGTGAGTCCAGAATAGGGCCTCATTGATCTGATGTGGCTGGGAGCAGAAGTGCAGAACTTCTGCTTCATGCCCTTAGTGAGGGACATGGGTGTATAAAAGTCGGTGATATGATGATCCAAAGCTTGGTGCTGAGGGAAAAGAAGTTGCAAAGTACGGTCTCAAAGTTGAGTGGCCTCTCAAAGATAGAGTAAAACAATAAAATAGTAGAATAGTAAAACCTCCTTTTGATCTCATAGTAGATGGGACAACGAAAGATGAAGTGAATCTCTCTTTTTGTCCTCGCCAATGTACATAAACATCAAATATGTACCCTCTGTCAATGTGATGGTCAGTCTAGTATCTAAGCTGTTGAGATCCAACTCTGAAGGAACCAATAGAGATACGAAGGGCATGGCACCAATGCCAGGTCACATATGTAGTACGCACGATAATCCCATCACGGATATCTAAGAAGTACTCGACATAATGGGCCATCCACAAACGCTTCAAGTCATCCTAATGTGCTGTTTGTTAATATCGAGTCTCACATGCCCTTTTAGCATGATGAGAGGGGAGGATGTGAGTGAGAGCATTCAAAGAAAACTAATATGGAGGGAGATGATTAATCTTAATCCTGATTGAATCTAGTAGAGTAGTGGCCAATGCGTACCAATTGCAGGTCCTAGTGGATGGATCAGAACCAACAACGATGATCGAAGAGTAGTAAGCCAGGCAGGATTAACTATGTCGGCTGCCAATTGAATATGCAAAGCCTTGGAGACGGTGAAGAAACCAAACTAGATCGAAGATGATTGCAAGTTTGAAGGGGTGAGCTCCAAACTCTTCCAAAATATCATTGTGAGGAGTGGAACAGTGACATCTAATGATATGCTTGATGAAAATTGTCTGAACTTGCTCAACCAAGGACTAGTCACAATCCAGGAGGGAGGGGCCCCAAACTACTAAACCATATAAGAATGTAGGTTTGACCAAAGAGTCTAGGAGAGACAATTTGGAGGAAGTGTCTTGGAAATGGTGCCTGAAGCATTGCCTCTCTAACATGGCATGGAAAACCAACCCTTTATTAATCCTAGGCTGAACAATGGGTCTCAAGCTGAAACAAAGGCTAGAGAACTTCACCCCTAGGTAACTGTACGAAAAATGATCTCCATCTCTTAACCGTGTAAACAAAAATGGAGGTGTGAAATCTTTAGGTAGTTGAAGACCATAACACGAGGCTTACTCAGGTTCACAACGAGCTAAAGCTAGTTGCAAAAAGAGGCCAGCCTATCAAGAAGACGCTGAAACCCCTCAGGAAAGATGCTAGGAGAATCACATCATCGACAAAGAGGAGAATGGAGATCATGACCTAGTGTAAGTAGTAGCCATCATCAGGGAGTGAGGAATTCTGAAGGTAAGCCTCACGCTCATTAATATAAATACCAAACAAAGTGGGGGAGAGAGGGCAACATTGCTTCACACCAATGGTGTCCTGGATCGAGTCCGAAAAGCCCTTGTGAGTTTTTAACTTGCCCACAATAGTCTCATAGAGCCTCATGATCACTGTCAGTAGAGTCTCTGAAAACCTTATGTCTTCGAGTCTCTGAAAAAGTGCCACCTAGAGACAGAATCAAACACCTTGTGAAAATCCACAGAACAACAATAGACCTTTGCCGAACGGTGATGAGCCTCCTTAATGATAATCCGTAACATCAAGATATGGTCCATGGTTTGAAAGTCCATCAAAAAACTTGCGTGACCTCTTGCCCTACAATGTTTCTTGTCAAGTACACTAGTAAGAATGGCGTTCAACGCAGTGGCGTAGAGTTTGGCAAAGGTATGTTAGATCATGATGGTCGTATAGTTACTAGGGTTCTAAACCAACCTAGATTTATAAATCAAATAAATCACGTGTTGCGACCAAGAGTCTAGAAAATCGGTGCACATAACTCTATTAAAGAGCAAGGGAAGGTAGGAGCCCAAAACCAGAATACAAAGCATGAGGAGCTTTGCTTGGAATCCTTGCTCATTAGCTGCTTTGTTACATCTCAAAGATTTGATAGCCTCATAAATGTTGGAGGGAGTAAATAAGCGGCAGTACGGAGGGGGGTGGGGTGAATGGAAGGTTGGCCAGGAATGTCGTTGAGAGTGGAGGCATGCAAGGTGAAAGAATGAAGGTCAAGGGTGGAAGACAGGGAAAAAGGGTCTGCTAGAACAACTTTGGACAATAGTAAATACACAAGCATATCACAGAGGGATTTGCATTGGGAAGTAATGTACAATCGCTTATTATGGCAAAGAAAGCGTTGTTACGGAAGAGACAACTGGGAGTAAGAGTGACAATGAGTAGCAAAAGCCGAATGCTGGGAGTGAGGGAAGGCCTTGTAGCCATTGTCGAACTATTGGTTCATAGGGTAGGTCTTCTTGCGCATTGGGCTGAGAGGGGAAGGAGAGGTATGATGGGGAATGGAAAGGACAACCGACTCCCAAATCACAGTAGCTAATAACTCGAACATAGCAGAGACTTGGCTGGTATCTGAGAAGTGATTTGGGGGGAGGAGTTATCTAAGATAGAGGATAAAGAGGGTCTGACGCTCTTTGGATACTGGGAAAAGGTACAGGGGCTAGCAACGATTGACGAAGGCTGATGAGGGAGGGCCAAGGACTAGGAGGAGAAGCAGATAGAGATGTTGAGGAGGGCATGATCGGCCAGTAGGAGGCGGGTGATGGTGAAACGACTAATGGAGGAGATGAACAAGGTACCAGTTAAGATATAATCCACAACACTCGCTCCCCCACAGTGAGGCCAGCAAGTAAAGAGCTTCGAGTCGGGGTAGCAACAAAGACTGTTCAGAATCACCAGGCTGGAGGACTCGCCAAACTAAAGAAGGTGGCGACTGTAGAATGAAAGAGGGCGATGACAATCCTTAGAGAGGCACTAGAGACCCCAATTGCCGGGCTTTGTCTCGTGAGTGCAAATCAGGTCAGGGTCATGGTTGTGTTAAGGAACCTGCATATCCCTAGTCCGTGCATTAGAAATAAAAAACAATAGCAATTAAGATTAGTTAAGGGATGCTAAGAAAGTTTAAGAGGAACTATTCTTGGGAAGATAAGAAGTTGTAAAGTGCATTTTAGGGGAGCATGGGGAGTAGGAATTTAATTGAACTTATAATTGCAGATCTGTAAATGGGTGGATAAAAGGGAAGATCATCAAAAAATAGTTGAAGGCATAATTGTAAGAAGAGTTTATAGAAAAATTGCAAGAAGAGTATATGCAGATATAAAATTGGAATACACGCAAATATAGAAGAAAGTGCTGATGCAAATCGAGAAGGAAAGTATATGCTGACTTAAAGGAGAAGTATAAAGAGAAAAGGTAGTTTGAAGGTGTTAATCAAGAGATAAATTATGGAGAGGAAAACAATGAAATGACTCCATTAAAAGGCAAAAATTATGGAGGATTATTACCCTTTCAAAGAATAGTAATTAAGGAAGGATTTGATTGTTTCAAAAAGGATGGTAATTGTGAGGTTGTACTCATTGCAAAGAGTAGACATGATGAAGAGGTGTGAGTCTACCTCACAGAGGAAATTAGAAAGGGGAGAGGGCCATTTAAAGAGGACATCAAGAGAGGTCAAAGAAGAGAAATTTTGCAAAAATGAAGGAAAGGGCTTCTAGTCTCACAATTGTTTAAACTAGTCAGCAGATTTGTATACTGTTCAAGTATTTGGTATGATTCATAGTGCATGGAACTGTGATCTAGCTGACTTGCTATCTTATCTCCCACTTGATAGGATGTAGGAATGATAAGCAGTTAACATATTGTTGCCTATATTATACATATGTTGCTATTCTTGCCATTATGATATCTATGCATAATATATTATATATATGACTCATTAATACTTTAATCAACAGTCACAGGCATATGTATAAGAGATAAAAATGCAATTGCAATACTTTATATTGTGATAAAATTAGTAACAAAGTGCGTGACTTTTGATTTACAAGCTCTTTACCATTTGTGTGCTGTCTAATAGGATTTGATACTTAAGGGTTGCTGTAGATGTATTTTTGTCACATTGTGTATGTTGTACACCATTTTCTTGTCCCGTTTAGTTTTCTGTATATCCACAAGGGGAAGCACAATGAAATGGGGAGAGCGGGTAGGGGGGGAGGGGTCTTGTGTCTTCTTTCTTGCACCTTTTCTCATTCTTTGCCATCTTATTTTCTGCTCTCGTAGATGCATCTATAGTTCCTATTTTAACACCATATAGCTATTTTGAACGAAAATCTAAGATGATATATTTGAAAAGACATTTATATCATCATGTTGCAATGGGACTTGAAACTGAATCCTAGGATGATGCATAAATTATGAAGTTTTCGTGCAACTGTGAGTCTCGTCTTCATACTATTCGCTTTTCCATTAATTGAAATATTTATTGGGTGGAACTTTGGTGACATTTAAAATGGTTAACAGATGCAGTGAAGCCTTTGGTACATTGTGTAGTTCTGTCTTCTGAGACCTTCATCTTCACATTAAATCTACCACTACACCAAATGGAGTGTGGATGACTTTGGAAAGCTTCTTTGAGAGCAAAATGAGTTAAGAGGTCATCACATGAAGAATGAACTTATAGGTTGAGTCTGTTAAGTAATAAAAGATCAGAGATAATTTGGTTTATTCTCAGACGATAATGAACTCTTCTTTGAGTCTGCAGGTCTGTGATATCCTTTTACTGATGTATATATAATGCAACTGATAACCACAATTCTGAATACTCAGAATAATAATATACTCGCTGGAGAAAGTGATCGCTGCTTATAGTGAATGTAGTTTTTAATGCATAGAGGAAGATTGCCTTTGTTATTGATCTCCTTTCTGCATTGATCGCATGACATATTTATCATGTGGAGGGTCATGATTACATAAGGTCATGACCCTTACATGGCATGAGTCACGTAGGGTCATGGCCTTATGTGGTCATGCCCCTTTATAACTATTTGTTAACACTAATATGATAACCTCGATCTGCATAACAAATAACATGCTTTGGATCGACGACAACCTCAGAATTGCAAAGTCCCGATCATTATATAAGTCATTATTGTGATCTATAGTGACTTCGTAATACAAGATCCGATTGGGCATGACTAAATATGATATACGATCAAGTATGTGAGCAGATCAGTAAATCAGTTAAAACATTTGATGTATGATGAAGCACAAACTCATAATGTACTATATATATATATATATATATATATATTACATGATTTGCTTACTGTCATACATATCTTTTACTGTGATTTATTGAGAGCATCAATCTGACTGAAGCTACAACTCTAACACTCCCTCTTAGCCTCTTAGCAAGGGAGGATATAGCCGATATGATCATCTCAAGAAATGATGATCTAAATTGAGGAATCTCATCACATGTGAGTGCTAGCATCAACATCAAGATGCCTATCGATAAGTATATCCTAGAAGGATACAAGTTATCTAATTTCTAGCACATTCCGGGACAATAACTGAACATAGTCTATTAGATAACAATCTTGATCTCAGAAACAACAACATAGTTTCCATCATGACAAGTATCACGATCTCTGACAAACTCCAGGACATCAACTTAATGTTGTTTATCGTGATACATTAGTTATCATGATCTCCGACACATTTCGAGACAACAATTCAATGTAGTCTCTAATGATAACAAAGGAAGAACAACAAATGTAGTATCATGATTTCCGATACATTCTGGGACAACACTTTAATGTAGTTGATCATGATACGTTTTGTTATCATGATTTCCGACACATTCTGAGACAACAACTTAATGTAGACTATCATGATAAATTGGTCAAGCTATAGCTAAGATCGTTACCTTACAATAGTGATCTTATAAATATATCAAATGAAAGATCGTCACCTTTCATGACATAATCGACATATGCAACATTCAAAATATAAATGAATATATATTAAATTTAAACATGACTTAGACTTAATCTCAGGAATTACATTTTAGTCATACCAAGTTTACCTCTAAAGTACTCCACTTTCAACTTTGCAAGAGGTTTGGTAAATATGTCAGCATTTTCCTCTTCAGTGCTGATATATACCAACTTGATGACATTCCTATCTACCATATCTGTGATGTAGTGGTATGGAATTCTGTGTGCTTGGATCTGATATGGAAAACTTGTTTTACTGACAATATAATGCAACTTTGATTATCATAGTGTATAACTATGGGATTCAAGGACCTTCCAAATAGTCCAACTGGGAACTTCCTTAGCCATACTGCTTCCCGAGCTCCTATAGAGGCAGCTATGTCTTCAGCTTCAGTGGAACTCTGAGCAACTGTTGACTGCTTCCTTCTAAAACAAGATATCATAGAAGATCCAAGGCTGAAACAACATCAGGTGGTACTTTTATAGTCGATGGAATTGCCGGCCTAGTCAGAACACGATTTGCTTACTGTTATACACATCATTTTATTGCGATTTATTGAGAGCATCAATCCGACTAAAGCTATACTAATAGAGTCCAACTAACTTGATATACAAAACTTTTTCACAAAGCTTGAATCTATGAGTTTGCAATTGGAACAATGTGGAATGAAGAAGAATGATAAACAAATGATATTGAACATTCTTTATTATCTTGGTCTTAACTATTCACTGTTTGTTTCGACATTCTATGCTACAAAAGTGTGCCCTATGTTCTACATATAAAATGCCTTCTCTAGATGATTTTTCCACAGAACTCTTGAAAGAGTAGGGCAAACTAGTTCGAATGGGTACAAATCAAACCCTCCAAGTCACATGCTTTAGCTATAAATCAAAGCACAAAAGAACAAAAAGGGTCTAACTAACAGAACAAGGAATAAAGAACCAAGGAGAGAAGAAGAAAGTAAAAAAAATCTGCTACTTAAAAAGTAGATGATCAAACCTCTTCAACAAAAAGTGAGCAATCTTAGATGGAGAAGGTGAAGAGTTCATATTGTAAGAGACCTGGCTATGATGAACATAATTGTTTAAAGGAACAAATAGATCACCTTTCATATCTTCTAGAAAATAATAATATTGAGGTCCTTGATTTAGTAAAGTAGAGTTTATTCAAAGGGTCTTCTAAGGACACAAATAGAAGTAAAGGGAACTCAAAGGGTAAGACCTTGCTATTGCTTCACAAAAAAATTCTTGGATAATTGACTTGGGCGCTCTTCATCACGTCTTCTTTACAAGATGATTTCATCTCTTTAGAGCCTTGTTATATGCCTACCCTACTAATGGGTGATGACAGTCTTGTAGAAGTGCATGAGAGAGGGTTTGTTGATGTGAGAAAAAGGAACTTTGAGGATGCCCTTTGCATTCTATCTTTATCAACTAATCTCCTATCTATTATTAGATTGCTCATTCTGAGTCTTGAAAGTGAGTTGAGTTCACATAGATATGGTGGTAATCAATGAAATGCATAATGGGTTTATTGTTGTTGTGGGACTTTAATCCCAAATCTCCTTCAACAGTCTTACTCATGCGCATGAGGTTAATGTTTGGTCACTTCAACTATTGTTACTTACAATAGCTTACTTAATAGAACATGGTTTTAGGGTTGTCTTTTATTCTATTTTTCGATGGAGTTTGCAAGAGATGCATTCTTGGTAGCATTGAGGATAATTATGATAAAGCACAAAGAGCTAAACAATTATTGGAGTTGGCACATAGTGACTTAGAAGGACTAGTTCCACAACCATCTTATAGGAGGGCTAGATGTGTGTTAACATCCATTGATGCCTTTTCTAAATACACGTGGGTTCACTTTCTTGAACAAAAAGTCCGAGGTCTATGAGAATTTTCTAGATTTTGAAGCTTTGCAAAGAAACTATCTAGGAAGCTCATCAAGATACTTGATACAAGTAATGGGGGTGAATATGTTAGCAATCAATTTGAATATGTTGTGCTTTTGAAGGTATTAACATGTAGAATAGAGTTTCATACGCTCCTCAACCAAATGGTGTGTGGGACGCAAGAAAAAGTTCTTGAAGGAGATAGCTAATTGAATGATTCACTCAAAATTTTGGTACCTCAATATTGAGAAGAGGCCATTAATTGTGTATGTTATGTCTAGAATTGAGTTTGTCACAAATTTGTGAAGGGGGTGGCTCCTTTTCAAGCTTCTACTAGTTAGAAACCTACAATTAAGCTCTTAGGAATGTTTGGTTTTTCTTGCGTGGGTTCACATCTGAGTTGGGAAATGAAAGAATATTGTAACGCTTCATTCGGGAACCCAAGAGAAATAAACCTATTATGTTACAATGTTTAATGAACTGTTTTAAAAAAAAAGTTTGACAACATCAAGATAACATTAACACGGAAGCAATATGAACATACACATCAAATACACATAAGCAATTACAGATACAGTTTCAATTCCTCAAGGGTTCCTTTATGTTGAGTCACATTTAAGAAGTTTAAATTAAATAGTTTAAGTTTCAAGTACAATGTCTTCTGAACATAAAGAAATAATAGATACATAATCACATAAGAAAATGCATAACTAATACAATGAAAGTACATCCAATAAATAACATCCACTGCACATGTCGCAGGGTATGTGAGAATAGATACAGTTTATCAGAATACATGATAACATACAAACATCAATTGAAAAGAAGTCTCTGAGACAAGAAATAAGAATGATAAAGTTACAATTGCATCATCAAACATCCAACAAGTGGAAATGTGAGGGGGACCCAAATGGTAAGAAGACACTACCTCTCGACCACGTGGTTACCTAGTCAGGCTTTCACTCCCACTGTGCAGGGAAGATAATGAACGATCCACAAATGGCTAATGAAACATAAAGCATTCCTAGGATAGGAATCCTAAAAGCCAAAACTACCTCAAAGGTAACACATACTACTCAAGAAGATGAGATACTCCAAAACAAAGAACACTCAATCCAATACCAACATCGCATCAAAAACATCATACATATACCAAAAATATATCAAATCACCAAAATCATAAAATAAAGTCAATGAAAGATATCCACCTCAAGTCAAGGACCACATGACAAAGGTACAATATCCATAAACCACCAATCACCATCAATGAAAGTAAAAAACCACATTAAATGCATCCAACAATAAGTACACCACCAGAGGTACAAACAAAATCTACAGAGGAGACTTGGGCTACATTCTAGGGAGTGTTAACACATGGTCAAACTACTTGAGTTACCTTGGACTGGTCTCTCAATAGACCCCGAACCCTCAAGCGTTGAGTTACCTTAGACTGGTTACTCTGAACCTTGGACCCTCAATGTGACACATGTGGAACCAGAGAACCCTCTCAAGAAGACAACGCAAACTGGTTATACTATCATCCTATTCTCATCCTTAGTCTATACAAGCACTCAAGGCATGGGCAGGGCAAATATCTCTAACTTATCTTTTTAGTGTGTTTCCCCAAAATATTAATTACTAGATTATCACTTATTAAATAACATATAATAAGTTACCTTGACACTGACCATTTTGGGTCCCGGACCCCTATTGCAAGCCACTCCCAAAGACATGTACCTAGACAACCTCTCCTAAGTACATAAAACATAGTTGTGTCCCATACCATAACACCCATAAAGATCAAATCAGGTTCCTTAACTGGCAGCCCAAAAATAAGTTGGTTGTGTCCCATACCATAACACCCATAAAGATCAAACTTGGTTCTTTAACAGGCAGCCCAAAAATAAGTTGGTTCTCCCAACCCAAGTAGACATAAATGCACCACATGGAAAAACTCATAAATGCTCTTTTATATTTAAAAAAAACACAAGCTCATCATAATATTCGGAATAAATATATGTCATAAAAGAAATCACAAAGACAACCTTTGGTGCACATCCTATTTTAACCAAGTAAACAATCCACAAAGAAAAATTATCAAGAAAAATAAACATCACAAAACTATAAATAGAATATTAGAAAACACAGTTTTCAGCCACATGATTTAATTCCGCCAATTTCTCTTGTTTAGTTTGGGTTGTAAGGATTTGTTTAGAAATAAAGTAAGAATATACATGTTAATATAAATTGTTATGCTAATAAACTTATTTAAAACAATAAGTATTTAAATATCCAATCTTTCTGTGCATATAAAATATCATGCAATATTATCATGTCATTAATTTAAATAATCTTAAATCATCAATGATTTAATTAATAACATAAATGTATATTATTAGATTAAATACTAATATCAATTTCATTTCTAAAATATTAATTTGACTTCTATTTAAGTCCAATATTAACATTTAATTTTTTTTAAATTCATACTGCAAATAGAGATAAAATTATCAAATTAATTTAATTATTTATAATTTTTCTCATAAAGTCAAATAGTTATTAACTAAATGATTACAAAGTGAACTCCATCACAACTTCCCTTAAAATATAATAAAATTCTAAATATTTATTTATTAACCTCCCTCATGCATTTATAAATATAAAATTATTTATATGCAACTAAGAGTTTAATTAGACTTAAATAATCACTACTACTAACATTCATTTTATAATTAAATAGATAATGTTTATTTAATTTTAGAAATTTAATAAATTATTATTATTTTTTTAAATAAATAAATCTGAAAATTAAATTATATAAAATAAAATTACACATGCAATTAGTATTTTCACATGTCTTTGATCTCTCAAATCATGCAATCATACTATACTTAGTTTTTCTATTTTTAGCGTATTTGTTTTCACATGCATGTAACCATACTATACTTAGCTTTTTATTTTTAGTATATTTGTTTTCACATGCAATCATACTATACTTAGCTTTTTATTTTTAGCATATTTGTTTTCACATGCATGCAACCATACTATACTTAGCTTTCTATTTTTAATTAATTTTCGAATCATTTTTAATAATATATTTATCAATTTAATTAATAACATTATTTAAAATTTATTATTAAAATAAAACTCCTAAATAATTATCATTAAATTAAATAAATATAAGTACACCACAATTAGAACTATAACTTTATTTTTAAATTTCGTTATTTTAAATTTTATTGTCCTCTAGTTTATTAATTAGTGCAAACACTAATTAAAGCATAGTTTATTATTTAAATTAATAATAATAATTAGAGCTCATTGTTTAAATGTAACTCTAGTTTAATTATTATTAAATAAAAAATTATAATAAAGCAATATTAAATTTTTAATATTTAAATATTTAAATTCTTTTTTTTTGGTCCAACTTCTTAATTAGACATTTAAATTAAATCTTTTAAGCTGAAGTAAATATTTAATTATTTTATAATTAATTAAATATCATCATATTCTAATTTTTCTTTAACCAATTTTCTAAATTTAGACTTCTAAATTAAAGCACATATTTAATTATTTTTTTAATTAATTAAATATTCTCATGCTTTAATTTTTAAAAAAAATCCAATAATATTTAATAATTCTCAATATTATATGATTAACTGAAATATTATAATTAAATCATTTACCAAATAAATCACACAGTGAAACCCACATAAAAGCAACACTACCAAAACAGACTGAAACTCAAAATCAAACAACATAGACAAAGATAAACTCACGGGTTTTTAAAAAGGTTGGAAAGTCAGTTACGAGTCCTCCTTGCAAGACAAGTATTTAGGCTACGGCTGGGATTGGACTTGAACATTATCTCTCTATTTTTATCATTGAGTTATTGTGATAGGGCACGCTTATCTTGGCAATTCAGGGAAGTCGATGCTCGGTACCTACATTTTGCATAAAAGACAAGCATTTACATGTATATAAATATATCTAAACTAAACAAATAATGGTAGAGAGTGGTATATCGTGTAGATCCTGACTAGCAGGTGACTACGACTCCCTCCCTTAACCACATCAAACATGTTACATGACAAATAGAAAAGTAAAACAAACACGCACACCATACACATGCAAGTATGGGGTAAGTACTATAATAAATCTTGGGTATAAATCATCACATATTCAAATATGAGAACTCATCATTTGACATCATTCTGAAAGCAACCACATTTATTAACTAAGAACCATTAAAACATTATTAATGCGCTAGTAATCATAATCAACAATCAACATGTGAAATATAATAAACTATGTAATTTTTTGTTGCTATACATGTAATCCAAGTCATGAAATAATGTCATAATTATAAATCCAATCTCTTTGAAACTAATACATGCATTAAACAGGCATAAATGAGTTTAATAAATATAACAGAAAAATAAACTATGGGTGGGCACTACAAATATGGATCTATAGAGAACCCTTGCATATTTCTTGGATATACAAGTGATATCAAAGGCTAAAGACTTCTTCATTGTACCACTAATGAGTTGTTCATTGAGAGGAGAGTTCTAGTTCTTCTCATACCACCTCTCTATCCACCATCACATTGGAGAGATTGCATCATGATGACAATTCTTCAGAGGATATTAGTCCTCCTAATTTGATGAGTAGTCTTCTTTCTCTACTTAAAATGGTGATAGTGATGGTGGTGATTCACATTCCTTTTCTAGTCATTATTCAAAGGTTGATGATTCACATTCCTTTTCTCCTCCAAACTCTCCATCCTCAACACCTCTTTGGGCTTGACAAACATTAGATTTAGTTGGGGATAGGGTTGGTGGTCAATTATATACTAGAAGAACAAGGCCACAATATCAAAAATCTCCGCATCTCTTTATTGCTTTAGCTTTCGATCCACAATTTTATTTAAAACTTAGGCCTTCTTGAGTGGGATGCTGCAATGTAAGAAGAGTTCAGCTCCTTGGGAAGGAATCACAATTGGGATTTAGTCCTTTTCTTAAGGGAAGTAGACCTTTTTTAATGCAAGTAGATCTGTCAAACAAAATTTGCATCAGATGGGTTAGTTGATAAGTATAAAGCTCGCTTGGTAGCAAAAGAATTCTTCTAGGTTCTCAATATTGGCTATGCTAAAACTTTTACACTAGTTGCTAAGATGAATTTGATCCAACTTGTATTAAGTATACTTGCAACATATAGTTGCGAAGGACTAGATGTGTCTTAACATCTAGTCCTTCACAACCATCTTATGGGAGGGTTAGATGTGCCTTAACATTCATTGATGCCTTTTCTAAATACATGTGAGTTCACTTTCTTGAACAAAAAGTCCGAGGTCTATGAGAATTTTCTAGATTTTGAAGCTTTGCAAAGAAATGATCTAGGAAGCTCATCAAGATTCTTCATACGAGTAAGGTGGGTGAATATGTTAGCAATAAATTTGAATATGTTGTGCTTTTGAAGGTATTAACATGTAGAATAGAGTTTCATACACTCCTCAACCAAATGGTGTGTAGGACGCAAGAAGAAGTTCTTGAAGGAGATAGCTAATTGTATGATTCACTCAAAATATTTGGTACCTCAATATCGAGAAGAGGCCATTGATTGTGTATGTTATGTCTAGAATTGAGTTTGTCACAAATTTGTGAAGGGGGTGGCTCCTTTCCAAGCTTCTACTAGTTAGAAACCTACAATTAAGCTCTTAGGAATGTTTGGTTTTCTTGTGTGGGTTCACATCTGAGTTGGGAAATGCAAGAATATGGATCTATAGAGAACCCTTGCATATTTCTTGGGTATCCAAGTGATATCAAAGGCTATAGACTTCTTCATTGTACCACTAATGAGTTTTTCATTGAGAGGAGTGTTCATTTTGAGGAGAGTTCTAGTTCTTCTCATACCACCTCTCTATCCACCATTGCATTGGAGAGATTGCATCATGATTACAATTCTTCAGAGGATATTAATCGTCCTAATTTTGATGAGTAGTCTTCTTCCTCTACTTAAAATGGTGATAGTGATGGTGGTGATTCACATTCCTTTTCTAGTCATCATTCAAAGGTTGATGATTCACATTCCTTTTCTCCTCCAAACTCTCCATCCTCAACACTTCTTTGGGCTTAACAAACATTAGATTTAGTTGGGGATAGGGTTGGTGGTCAATTATATACTAGAAGAACAAGGCCACAATATCAAAAAGCTCCGCATCTCTTTATTGCTTTAGCTTTCGATCCACAATTTTTATTTAAACTTTAGGTCTTCTCGAGTGGGATGCTGCAATGTAAGAAGAGTTCAGCTCCTTGGGAAGGAATCACAATTGGGATTTAGTCCCTTTTCTTAAGGGAAGGAGACTTCTTTAATGCAAGTAGATCTGTCAAACAAAATTTGCATTAAATGGGTTAGTTGATAAGTGTAAAGCTCGCTTGGTAGCAAAAGAATTCTTCTAGGTTCTCAGTATTGGCCACTCTAAAACTTTTACACTAGTTGCTAAGATGAATTTCATCCAACTTGTATTAAGTGTACTTGCAACATATCGTTGCAAAGTTCATCAAATGGATGTAAAGAGTGCCTTTTTTTATTGTGACTGTTGTCACAAAAGTTTGCACCAATGCTTGAGGTATGACCCTCAAGCAACCTTGTGTAACATGGAAACAACCTTGAAGTGTGGTACATGCGCTTTGAGGCCAAATCTCTGGAGAAGGACAACTTCCTTACTATCAAGATGCACCTAAGTACAACTTTGAGGGAAAATGTAGGAGTGAATGGAATTTAAATGTTGAAAGGGCAATGGAGGTAATGCACTAGATTGAAATTCGGTACCTATCTCTACCTATGAACAAAACACCCAACTACACAGTTTTAATCTCTAATCTATCTTCAAAGAACTTGTATGCAGATTAGAAACTAATAAAATGCTAAAAGGAAGAAAATCTTCACAACACAAGACTTATTAGCATATTAAACACAACATGCAAACTAAGAACATAGAAAAGAAACATCCAACACAGGGCAAAGATTTGCACAAGATAGCTAAATAGAAAAATAGGCAAATAGGTATTTCATTAATGAAAGGCAAAAGGAATTATAGTTACAAAGCATGAGCAGGGAGTTTTTCACCCAAATGAGAAAGTGGGAGGAAGTGGTGGATAGTCTAATGGGGGAAAAAAGACACTCATCCAAGACATAGCCAGATAACGATATCAATCAATAAAAGGGGGCATGGGTGAGGATAGGATGCCCCATTGGTTCTTAGATAGTATTCCCCAACCCAAATGGTTCAAAGAGGAAATAGTTAACCTGAAATGCATTGGGAGGCCTAGAGAGAAGGTTAATCCAGTCAAGAGGTGCATGCAATGTTTTAGAAGGGGGTGTAAGGGCAGCACCCACTATTGAAGATGCGAATCCATAGTAGGAAACACATAGAGGATGGTAAAGTATAGCTATATAATGAAGAATGTTAACCGCTACTATATGGCAATGTTTGAATTCTCCACATGATGAAACCACTATAGAGTAAAGGGCAGCTAGACCGAGGGACTTGTTGATGTGAGTTTTGTTCCACTACAATTTATAGAATCAAATACTTAAACCAAACACTCAATTCTCTCTTGATATAAGGTCATCTCTCATGTTAAGCTTGCAAAGTAAGATCACAAAACGACTTCAAGGTTCCTTTACTGTGGATACTCGCTCAGTGGAAATGATGTGATTTATTGGCAACACTTTGGGACTTACATTGTTTCTCAAGTCTTGACAACGTCCTTCTAAAGATGAAGTTTCACAATTTGCAATTAAAATATTGTTTCTTTGCTTTCGACACTCTTTTCTAACTTCCTTACTTCTAACTACTACCTCTATTCCTAATATCGAATGCAAGGTCCTGTGAACGACTTGGACTCTACTAGATGGACGTTAATCAGGGACTCGACTCCCCTAGTGCAAGCTTCTAAGGTGTGCTTAAATGGTTTTCATATTGACACTTCCCCTTTCATACCACCAAATGGATATAAACTAAAGGCTCACTACCAATCGAAGTTAAGTACCAATGTTCATCGACTTACCACACAAGGCACTCTTACAATTCGTAAATGCTAGTTGCCTGGTGTTCGAGTCATACAAAAAAAATCCACACTTGTTTTCATTCAATTAAACTAAATTACTTGAAGCAAATACTACTCTACTTGAGCTCTTTAATCTTTCCTCCTAGCTCTAATCTAATCTCATCTCATTTAATTGAATCACACATGAGAAGGCCTTGGCCTTTTATAGTTGCTCAATTACAATGAAGGGCCAAGATCGATTCAAGATCAAGGGCTAAGATTTCGTACCACAAACCTTGATTAAGGTTGCCAAATTTGCAACCAATTACATGAAGGCACCAATTCATGGTCCAATAAGAAAATTACAATGATTTTGATAGCCAATGAGAAAATAGGACACTCGGCATGATTTAATTGATTGTGCTTGAAACTGAAATTTTCTAATTGGAGGAGGCAAACAATTGCCAAGTCATCATCCTTTGGAATTTCCTCATGGAATTGACTTGGATCGCTTGAACCTTCATGAACTTGTGAACTTGATCTCTCTTGGTTCTCTTTGAATATGTACTCATGTAGATGGATCCTCTGTGCTTTCTTGAATTTCCTCCTGATTGCAATCTGACTTTGTGGGTTGATGGCTTCACCATGAATGCTTCCTTCTCACTTGAGTCCTTAGGATTGAGCCATCTCCTTGTAGCATCCGCTTGAAGTTTTGAGGTCTTGATAATCACCTCGCCCTCTAGCTTCTCCTTGTAGATTTTTGTTGACATGATGATGGCGGGTATGCATACTAGCAATGCTTCTGATTTTCTAAGTTGTTCCTGGAATGAATTCCAGTTTAGCTTTTGTCCTTCATGCTTATGATTTTCTAAGTTGTTCCTGGAATGAATTCCAGTTTAGCTTTTGTCCTTCTCGAATTCACCCTGCAAAAAAAAGGAGAAAACATTAAGTTTGTGAAAAATCTAAAAATATAAACACCTCAATAATGAACAAAATTCATCCCAATTTAAAACCAACCATTTTGCAAAGTTGAGGCCAATTTTAATCTCATCACAATCCAAAACCATATGCTATTCTTTCTAATTTTTGTCACTTTCAATTTTTTGTTTTGTTTTGTTTTGAGGAGAGGTAGGATGGTTTTGACGACTAACAAAGAATGATAATTGCTTGGGGAAGTTTCGGAAGATGTGAAATTTCGCTAAGAGGGAGATTTTAGAAGATGCGAAATTTCCACAAGAGGAAGATTTCGGATGATGCGAAATTTCCCCAAGAGGTGGTATCCTTAAAATTATCTCATTTGAACATTCCTTGGCGATCCTTTGCTCTATTCTTGTTGAAGGTGTTGCCCTCATGCCATAAATCTATCTTCTAATGCCTTAGACAATGACAAAACTTGGGAGATTCAATTTGGGGATATTTTAGAAGATTTGAAGTTTCCCCTGGAGAGATTTTGGAAGATGCCAAATTTTCCCAAGAGGGAGGTTTTGGAAGATGTGAAATTTCCCCAAGAGGGAGATTTCAGAAGATGTAAAATTTCCTCGGGAGAAAAATCCTTTGGAAAATTATCAATTCCCTCCCCTTATTGTTCTAAAATTGTAATGCTTAAAGTTGCCATTGAATAAAGGCTTGAGTCTTGGGATTTTTTGGGAGAAATGAAGAGATAGGGAAATTTCGGAAGATGCGAAATTTCCCCAAGAGGGAGATTTCAGAAGATGCAAAATTTCCCTAGGAGGGAGATTTCAGATGATGCGAAATTTTCCCAGGAGGGAAAATTCCGAAGATGTGAAATTTACCTCGGAGGGAAAATTCCAAACTTCGTCCCCCTTCTCAAAAATAGAGACCCATCTCTCCCAAACTAAAATTCCACTCTCCTCTTGGACTTAGGCTATGAAAATTCCTCTATGTGACATAAAAAATGCTTGCACAAACTTGAAACCAAAATTTGTTCAAACTCACCCCGGACTTGGAGACCTGAAAAAAATGCTGCCAACCAAAACCGTCTAAGACAAAGACTCCTACTAACTAAAGCAAAAGAGAGGGGGTCCCCGTTTTCAAATGATTTTCAGTGGGGCGATGGTTTGAAAACCACACAATAGGACCTAACTAGGTCATCCAAAAGGAAGTACCATCCACGCCTTATAGCAATAGGGCACCTTCACCCTACAATTTTATGTTAGCCCATACAATTTTTATGGGCATTCCCAATGAACTGATTTGTAGTTTGAAAACAATGAATGTTTTTTTTGTAGGGACTTTCAACGCAAATCTAGTAGTAAAGATAAAGTTCACTACTAGACGGGTAGGAGATGCAAAAGCTATTTACCCAATTGATACATGACCCGTGGTAGATTTGGCTCCAGGTCTAGTTTATGCTATTTACTTTGTTTAACTAATGGCATCCTTGCCTGTTGGTTGAAGCAATTGATTAAATCTACCTAGTAACATGATCCAACCCCTACAATTTTAGGGCAGGTCCAACCAAAGTTTTGAAGTCCCATAACCAATAATAACACCCTTTCTCTCATGAGAGCCACCAAGTGTTGAACCGTTAGTCCCAAGTACGAATACTTATCTAGACACCGTTTGAAATTCAATTCTGTAACCAATAGTGGAAATTCCGGTTTTGTTTTTTCTTCAATTTCTCATCTTGTCCCTTAACTAAAGGATCTACTAGCAAAATATGTAGATACACCAGTCGGAATAGAAAGACGAAAGGCATAGGTTGTGAAGGTATAGTAGTAGGCAGGGGCATAAGCCTATAAGAAAGAAGAGGAAAAAGCTAATGCTTAGACTTCTTATTACATAAAGATGGGGTGATGCAGAGACAAAAATAGGATAGCTCACATGAACATTGGCTTACTTTGTTCTAGTTGTTGGTCGGTTCCAATTTAAGTGCTTCTTGTAGATCCAAATCCAATTTACATCCTATTGCACAGTACCTATTGAATGCTGGAATAAAAAAGGTAATGGGAACACCTTCATTCATATCATTCACATTTGGGCCCATTTTTTATCACAATAGAAAACTAGAGTAATGCCGACTTAGAAAGGATGGACTTTTAGGGCATCCTACTGGGAATGTTGGGAAATGAGAGATTACAAGCAGGGGAATAGTCATGGGGTCACCTTTAAGCATGCCATCTCATGGTATATGATTAAGGAGTCCCATGGGGTCAAAGGAGTTCAAATAGTGCTGCCTTTGGGCTTAGGAAGGATGGACTTTCTGGGCACCCTACTGTGAATACCCATGCCCTCGATAATGGTAAACAAATGCGTGAAGGATGTTCAATTATTGGAAGTAGGATATGAGTGGCAAGATTAAGGGGAACGACTATAGGATACCTCACTAGGTAAACCCCCTCATGTAAATAGTAGGAGCCACAAGAGGCAAAGTGTATATCTACTCTTTGGGCTAGGGTAGAGTGTCTCTAAAGAACCCTAAGAAGTCACCCTATCTTATTTCTTCTATGGTTGAGTCTTCTTATATTGATTTAAGTAATCTAGTGATTAGATCTACACTCCAATATTTGTGTATTTTTATTTAAAGGGATCTATTTTATGAATTATTTTTGTGAATGATTTCTAACTTGTTTGCAGGGTCTCAGTTAAAGGGAAAGGCATCTGTAAACCCTACTTGTTTTGATTAAATATTGACCTTGGGCAAAATTTGGGTATTCGTAATTCGGGGACATTATAAATACTAGGAAGTGTAGTAGAAATATCTTTTCCTTGAGCATGCTAGCCATTAGGATATTCTAAAAAATCAAGTGGTGGCAAAAAAAAAGGGTTATACATATACTTATACTAACCACTATTAACCATCACTTAGTTGTTATAATTTCATTAGATGGTCTATGCCACTTTTAAGAGATCCTTGTAATGGTTTGTTTGCCTCCTCACAGCTCAATTCTACCTCTGTGGAAACTTGTGCTGTTATCTTTGATTTAAGTGACCTGTCCATACATTATTCAGTGTCAACAGTGTATCTTAAGCATCACTTAGTTGTTATAATTTCATTAGATGGTCTATGCCACTTTTAAGAGATCCTTGTAATTGCTTGTTTGCCTCCTCACAGCTCAATTCTACCTCTGTGGAAACTTGTGCTGTTATCTTTGATTTAAGTGACCTGTCCATACATTATTCAGCGTCAACAGTGTATCTTAAGCATCAAAGACTTTATTATGGAATGCTTAATATTTAGTATTTTTGTAGAACTTTCATTATTTGTTTACAAAACTTGGGCCTAAACACAGTTCACATTCCAATAAACCCACAAGCCATCTTAATACAAATTTGTGAGAAGTTAGTGTATAATTTGTAATTTGAGGTCTCTTTATAATTAAATAACCTTATATTCTTCAGAATAATGTTATGCCATTGGGGCTGTCAAACTTATTTGATTGGTTTTTGGGTGTAGTTAGTTCTATGGACAGTTCTTGCCTTCTAAATGCTATAATTCCATCCTGCAGTGAACTCTACAATTTTTGACAGGGTAGAGTGGAGTTGATCATTTCTAAGTTTCTAAGGCTCTTATATGTACTGTCCAGAGAATGGTCAGTGTGCACAGAACTGAAGTAAGTAATGAAACATATATTCATTTTTGTTTGCAGTTATTCTTCAAATATGAAATAAATGAAAAAAAATAGTGTTGTTTCATTTGATGTTGATTTGGAATTAACATGAGTACTCTATATGAAGGCTGTTGACGCTAATCTTGATTAGAGGACTGGAGAGAAACCTTGTAGAGGAGAGGTTAGAAGAAAAATATTCTGGAGGATAGGCCTTAGAGAGAGATGCTTTTTGTATGAAATTTTTTAATGCAGCTTGTTGCTGATATTTACCAACATATTCCACATTGTTTGAGGCACATGCTTCTTTTTCTGTGTCAATTGTGTATCGCAGCAGGTCTGACCATCTTGATTAACTGCAAAATCCTCCAGATTAGATCAGCATCTTTAAGTAAAATAAATATGGTTCAGGTTTCATTTACCATACACATTCCTTTGCAGAATTCAATAATTGAAAAATTATGCTCTTGTCCGAGATTTCAAACGTATGGAATCAAACAGTTGAAGGGTACACATTGCAGTCACAGAAGTCAAACAAACAAGAAAATTTCCATGTGCAAAATTCTTTCAAGCAAGAAATTTCTCATTTGCAAGATTTATTTAATTAGGGAATTAATCTATTCAAGACCACACATTGCAAGAAGTGGAGAATAAAAAATAATCCTACAAGAATATGGACTACAATGTACTTGGCTGAGGAGATTATGAAATTCATGTTTGTGTATCCCAAAAAAATACTGGGTTGAAGAAGCAACATGGAGAAAGATAATAATGTTCAAAGAGAGTGATTGGGGGAAAGGAAATTAAATGGAGACCACATTAATATAAGCCATTAGTTTAATCTTCTCTGTATTTCATGATCTAGAAAGTAATTCTGTGTTATGAGATCATGTCTTGTGCACCAGGGTTTTTGGCAAAAGAAAATAATGAGTTGGAGATCAACATGGAGAAAGTGATCATAATTTTTAAAGAGAGTGATTGGGGAAAAGGAATTGGAACAAAGACCGCATTAATATAAGCCATTTGTGAAGACTTACATCTTACCAGGATCTAGAAAGTAATTCTACCTGGTCTGAACTCAACTAAGACACCTGCTGTAACTGAACAAAAAATGTGAAACTAAAACAGAACTAAGTCTCTAGTTCTGAGCAGAAACCAACTCCTGAAAATGGAGAGATTATGCAAGTGCTGAAAACTTTGGAACAAATAATAGATCTATCTGCTAGAAAAATAGCGTGATCCATACTAATTCTTATAGATACAAGTGTGATCTGAACTGGATAACTCAAATAAAATATTTCTGGGACAATAAACTGAACATCTGGAAACAGCTTTAACTGGAAAACCGAAGTCTCCCAAAAGTGTGATATAGTAGCTCAAAACTTTAAAATAAACTGGTATTTTTTTAATTTATTTTTGGGAAAAGTGGAAAGTGCAAACTAAATCAAAGATTACATAGATGGCAGAATAACTTGTCTTAGAGGGTATGGATGCTGAGTATAGAAAAATATTGGATAGACAGATGCTGCCTTAGCTGGAAAACAGGCTTAGACATTGCAGCAGAAATTGTTCCCAGGATAAATCAGTAGTTTAAAATAATAGTTTTATATCAAAAAAATAAATGGCAACTTAATTGGGAAGCAATTGATTTGGATTTAGGCTAGGTTGTTCGGAGACCAAAAGGAATTGCCAAACAACTAGGGGTTATGGTTGTTTCTGAGGAGGTAAAAAATGGTCAAAAGCTGTAAACAAAAATGTGGTTGTATTGTTCGCTTCTATGGAATTTTCACATTGTGTGCAGTTTTTAAGCTAAACCTTTATCTTTTTGACAAATACAAACTGTACCAACTGTGTTGGGACCCAAATTTGCTGTTGCAAAATCTCAGAACTCAGTTTCATCTTCAAGGCAAAGGGTTGACTTCAAGAAGGTAAGTAAGTACATCACATCATGACGCAGGGAGGGATGAAGAACTAGGGCCAAAGGGCATGCCCAGCTATCCAAACCAGCTTGCAAAAGTTAACATAGTGGAAACACAACACAAATAACAAATACCAAAGGAGGAAGAAGAGCAATCACTTTTATTGATTCATCAAATAATCAGCATACATGCCCAGCTGTAAGACTTTTTGGGTTACGGCTAGATACAAAATACATTCAAGATCCACAATCCAGCTTCAAATTCGGATTTCTAGACGTGTTTCCAACTTTCAAAAATCCTCTAAGTTCTGCCCTAAAACTCAATCCTAGACCTCCCTAAATACTTGTGCGGCCACAGGTCGGCCTATCACAAAATTAAACCTTACATTAAATGCATACACAACCACAAGTTGGCTCACATCAAATATTAACTACCAATACCGAAATTAAATACGCGCAAGGTCAGCCCAAATTGGAACTAGACGCAGACAACTCGGTCAAAGAAGGACCAAGAAAAAATGTTGACACTTGGCATTGCTCGACACATACAAGAACACTTAGCACCAACGAGAACACTCGGCACCAATAGATTTACTCGACACATGAAGGAACACTTGATCAACACTAGATTGCTATAGTAACTTGGCATCCACTAGAGCTATAGTAACTCGATATCCATTGAACAGCTCAGTAGCAACAAAAAATTAGAAACCACTGGCAGTCGGCTCCAACTTGCAGAATGCACAAAGATGAGCAGGATAACAAGGCAACCCAAGATGCTTCTGCATCAGACAATTGGGGTTGAAAGAAATGATTCTCTTGAGTCATTGAGATGTCACAACCTGAGCTGAATCCAACTCAGATTGAGAAATCCATGAAGCATTTTCAATAGGTCTTGTCTTCCACTTCACCAAATATTCATAGGAATCTTTTCCTCTTGTACTCTTGCCAACTCCTTGATCCAATATCTGTTTAGCTTCTTCAATCTGCTTCTTAGGATAATCTTCTGATACAACAACTTCATCATCTGACTCATGATACTTATATAAATCAGAAATATTGAATATAGGAGATATATCCATGTCATCAGGTAACTCAACTTCATAAGCATTACCATTGCTAAACTTCTTCATGATCTTACAAGGTCCAAAATTCTTCATCTTTAGCTTATTGTATGTTCCAACAGGAAATCTTCATTTCTTCAAATGAACCATCAGCTCATCACCAATTTTAAATCACGATGTCTTCTAGACTTTTCAGCATTCTCCTTATACTTTTGATTACTTTGTTCCAACTTCAACTTCACTTCCTCATGCAAAGACTCCATAAAATCATCAAATTCTTCCTCTGCAGCGCTTCTCTTTTCTTCATGAGCAACATTTCTCAAATTTGATATACCTCTACGCTGCATTTCAGTAACAATCTCAAAATGTGTTTTCCCTATACTCCTATTCATAGAATTATTATATGCAAACTCAGCTTTTGCCAACACTACTTCCCAATTACTTGGCTTATCTCCAACTTAACATCTCAACAAATTATCCAAGCTTCTATTCACAACCTTTGTCTATCCATCTGTCTGTGGATGAAATGCAGAACTTAACTTCAACTCAGTACACATCTTCCACAAAGTCTTCCAAAAATATCCAACAAACTTACTGTCTCTGTTAGAATAATACTTTTTGGTAATCCATGCAATCTTACAATCTCTTTAAAGAAAAGTTCAGCAACATGCTCAACATCTAATGTCTTCTTATATAGTATGAAATGAACCATCTTAGAAAATCTATCTACACCAACAAATATAGAATCATACCCCTTCACTGTCTTAGGTAATCCAAGAACAAAATCCATACTGATGTCCCTCCAAGGTTTTTTAGGAGCAGTAATAGGTGTATGCAAACTAGTATTCTGAATTACTTCTTTTGCAACTTGACGAACTCCACAACTCTTCACAAATTTCTGAACATCTTTATACATTTGTGGCCAATAATACTTATCCTTCAGCAAACTCAATGTCTTATCAACTCCAAAATGTCCAGCCAATCCACCACTATGCTTTTCCTTAATCAAATTCAACCTCATAGGACTTCTAGGAGTACACAACTGAATACCTTTGAACATACTTTCTTGAATAAAATACTCAGCATACTTCTATGATCTGTTAGATTTGGTGCTCTACACTCTCTCTACGCCTCAGTAAAATCAGGGTCAGTATCATACAAATCTTTCATGTCATCAAAATCAAGAACTTCAACCTTCATTTCAATTAATAAAGGACGTCTTCTACTCAATGCATCAACAACTATGTTAATAACTCCACTCTTATGCTTAATGACAAATGTGAAACTCTGCAAGTACTCAACCCACTTCATATGTCTCTGATTCAATTTATGTTGACTTCCCAAGTATTGTAAAGCTTTATGATCAATATACAACACAAACTCTTTAGGAATCAAATAATGTCTCCACTTCTTCAATGCTTGAACAATAGCATAACACTCTTGCTCATACACAGAATACTTTCTTTTAGCATCATCCAACTTTTTACTAAAGAAAGCAATAGGTTTACCTTCTTGACTTAATACAACTCCTATTGCACTACCACTTGCATCGCATTCAACTTGAAATACCTTATTGAAATTAGGCAAAGCCAATACAGGTAACTCAACAACCTTTTGTTTCAAAGTCTCAAAACTCTTATCAACTCCATGTGTCCACTTAAATTCCTTTTTATCTCCTCTTATTGTCTCAGTCATAGCATTACAAATAGAATTGAAATTCCTTATAAACTTTATGTAAAAACTAGCCAAACCATGAAATGATCTTACCTCACCCACATTCTCAAGTGTAGGCCATTCCAAAATTGCTTTTACCTTCTCAGGATCCATTCGCAAACCATAAGCTGAAATCACAAATCCCAAATACAGAATCTCCTCTTGCATAAAAGAACACTTCTTCAAGTTAATCACCAACTTCTCCTCCTTCAATCTTTGCAATACTTGTCTAACATGCTCAAGATGTTCTTCCCTAGTCTTACTGAATATCAGAATGTCATCTAGATAAACAATCACAAACTTACCCAAAAGTCTTTTTAGAACTTCATTCATCAACCTCATGAAAGTACTAAGTGCATTAGTCAAACCAAAAGGCATAACCAACCATTCATATAAACCATCTTTTGTCTTAAAAACAATCTTCCACTCATCACCTTCTCTGATTCTGATATGATGATAACCACTCTTTAAATCAATCTTGGTAAAATACCTTGCTCCACTCAAACAATCCATTATGTCATCCATCCTTAGCATAGGAAACCTATATTTCACTATGATCTTGTTAATAGCTTTGGAATCAATACACATTCTCCATTCTCCATTCTTTTTCGGTGCTAATGCAACAGGTACAACACATGGACTCAAACTTTCTCTAATCAAACCTTTCTGCAACAATTCATGCACTTGTCTGTTAAGTTCTTCATTCTCTGTAGGTGTCAATCTATATGGTGCTTTGTTCAACAAATTAGCTTCAGGAATTAGATCCATACAATGACTTTTACTTCTCATTGGAGGCAAACCATTAGGTATATCTTCGCAACAATATCCTTGTATTCATTTAGCAAATTTTCAATTTCTGCTGGTACTCGACTTTTATCGGTTTTTGCTGCTCGGTCACCATTGTTTTTTGACAGTCGGCTGCTACTAGCATGACTTGGCTTCCTAGGAATTATAGCAAAACATACTTCATTCTTCATTTCCTTTTCAAGTTGCTTTCCATTAACAATGCATATTCTTATGGTAGTACAATTAACTCATTTGGACTTTCGATCAAAGGCAACAATAAGCTTTCTCCCATTCACCCAAAGAGTATATTGATTCAATCTTCCATCATGTACAACAATTTATCATATTGCCAAGGTCTACCCAATAGAATATCACAACAGTCCATAGGCATAATATCACACAAAACTTCATCAAAGTAATGTCCAATCTTGAAGTTCACAAGACATTGCTCACTTACCAATATCTTATGCTCATCTTTGATCCATGAAACATGATAGGGTTTACGATGCTTCAGCGTCTGCAACTGCAACTTTCTAACCAACTCTTTTGGTGCCAAATTTGTAGAATTTCCACTGTCAATGATCACCTTGCACATTTTCCAACCATCTTACATCTGGTCTTGAAAAGACTTCTCCTTTAAATGGGTTCCTCATCACTTCCCTTATTATATAAGGTTTTTCTCACCATAAGATTTTCTCTAGCCTTAGGTCCACTTGGTGAACCCTTGTCATCTCCTTGAATCACAACATTTCTGTTACCTTGCTCACTTTCAGAGGATCTACACTTAAAGGATTTATGTCCCTCTTTGCCACATCTAAAACAATTACCATGAAAACCACCCCTAGAATAAGTATTACCTCTTCCTTGGTAAGAATTACCACCTTTCTATTCGGTCTTGCCTTTGTCATCATTCTTCCATTTAGATTTGCCCTTATTTTGTATAGAATTATCAGATCTGCCACCTTCACCATAAGATCCACCTGTGCCTCTCTGGAATCTACCACCTCTACCTCTTTGTCTTTGTTCATGCTTCTTTGTCAAGATCTCTTTAGCTTTCAAGGCATATTGGTATGCTTCTTCCACACTTTCCAATTTCTCAAAACTTATTTCATCTTGAATTCCAGATCTCAATCCATTTATGTACCTTGCAATTTTCTCAACATTATCATCCACATGTCCAAATCTGATGTCCAACCTATAGAATTCCTTAGTATGCTCATTCACACTCATGTCTCTATGTCTCAAATTTTGCATCTTTCTCAACAAGCTAACTTGGTAATCATCAGGAAGGAATTTGTTCTTCACTTTGTTTACCATCTTTGGCTAAGTCTTGATCTTTTCCTTTCTTCTCCTTTGTCTATTAGTTTGCAAATGCTCCCACGTCAGTGAAGCATGACCCTTTAACCTAGTAATTGCAATTTTCACCATCCTATTATCAGGATTGTTTTCATACTCGAACTTCTCCATATTAGAGATCCAATCCAACACAACATTGTTATCCAATTTTCCATCACAAGGAGCAACTTTTACAACAGGCTTTGAATTTTCTCGAGACAACACTCTCAACAATCTTGCTTCATCTTGGTCTTCTTTAGGTTCTGGTTTAGGGTTTGGTGCTTCTCCTTCATCATCACTTACATCATCAAGATGTGCTCTTCTCCTCTAGGTTGTCTCCGCAGCATCTAATCTGGATGCAGTTTGTCTCAATGTATCTAATATTGCATTATTAGCATTTCCTCTACCTTGAACCATCTTTACAAATTAGGTTCCTGCAAGATCGTAAACCTTTGCAAGCTATAGGTCAAATCCGTAGATTTGCAATCCTACAACCAAATTCACTTAGGGTTCTACACAATCCAAACTTCACAAGGAAGAATACTCTGATACCACCTGACACAGGGAGGAATGAAGCACTAGGGCCAAATGGCTCCAAACCACCTTGCAAGAGTTAACACAGCGGAAACACAACACAAAGAACATCAACCAAAGGAGGAAGAAGAGCAATCACTTTTATTGATTCATTACATAATCAACATACATGCTCAGTTGTAAGGCCTTCTAGGTTATGGCCAGATACAAAATATATTCAAGATCCATGATCCAACTTCAAATTCGGATTTTCAGACACATATGCTTCCAACTTTTAAAAATCCTCTAAGTTGTGCCCTAAAACTCAATCCTAGACCACCTTAAATACTTGTGTGGCCACAAGTCACCCTATCACAAAATTAAACCTTACATTAAATGCATACACAGCCACAAGTCGGCTCACATCAAATATGAACTACCAATACTGAAATTAAATAGGCGCAACGTCGGCCCAAATTGGAACCAAACATAGACAACTCGGTCAAAGAAGGCCCAAGAAAAAATGTTGACATCGACATTGCTCGGCACATACAGGAACACTCGGCACCAACAGATTCACTCGGCACATGAAGGAACACATGGTCAACACTAGATTGCTACAGTAACTTGGCAGCCACTAGAGCTACAGTAACTCGGTATCCACTAGAGCTATAGTAACTCAACATCCACTGAACAACTTGGCGACGACAGAAAATTGGAAACCACTAGCACTCGGCTCCAACTTGCAGAATGAACAAAGATGAGTAGGATAACAAGGCAACCCAAGATGCTCTTGCATCACATCAACAGATTGTGGTGTGTCAAACACCAATTGATGAGAGTGTGTAAATCCTTATGCACATTGGGCTGAACTAGATTTAGGAGGTTATTCCTAGTGATAACTTTAAATAAGCTCTATGTTACAGCTGAAATGTAAACATGCAACAAACGGATTGCAATGGTACCCAAATTCAAGTTTTTGATCCCAAAGGTTGTCACTAAACCAAAGGCACTTAATGCTATACCACTAAATAAGTTGCTATACATATGCCAACATGATATAATGTAAATGGATTCTTTCAAGATTTTCTTTAGATATTTCCTTGGCTGCACATCAAATCATGAAGTGTTTAGAAACCTACTTTCAATCCCAAACCATTGGTGAATGATTTGTTTGTTTAAAGGAGTGTTTTCAAATATTTGTAAAATTAATGCCTACTCATTGGGCAATTGAGTCAACTTATTGAAGTAAAAGTAAGCTGAAACAATGAGGATCAATGAAGAATGCATTTACATACACCAAAGTGATATAGGAGCATCCTTGGTTCTTGGCAATCTTGCATCAACCAAAATCAAATATATATTAGTTTTCAATTGTTCTTGTTTAACCGGTTTATGCATTTTTCCGGTACCTTTTTTAGTTGGCTCATTTGCTCTTGCGAACCTCCTAGCACGTTCTTGACATTATGTTTGACCTTTGTCTGGGTTTACACCTCGGTTGGTTTCTTCGCGAGAGAGATCTCTTGGATTCTTGGCTGAACCTATTTGTTCTTCATGTTGCATGGCTAATTGGAATTTTTTGATCATGTGAAGGAATTCGTGATTTGCAAAGCTTCGCGATTCATCTCGCATTGTTCTTACTATCTTGGCCGACATCTCTACTAGATCATGCTTCATTTCAAAATTTTGATGGGAGTTCTTCATGATTTGGGTCTTGACCTCTATTTGGTATTACATTTTCACCTTAGAAAATCTAATATTTCTTGGCCGATTTGATGCTTATGAAGGCTTTATATATTGATTTAGTTGATCCATGGGAAGTTAGTGTTGTATTATAATAACTTTGGAAGGTTCGAATTGAAGGACTGTCTTGAGTTTCAATTTGTAATTAGACCTATATGCTTATTCTGTAAACATGCATGATTTTCGTCAATTGTTTTCGATTTCATGAATTTATGACAGTACAAAGTTCCTTGTTTTCGTTTTGTGACACTTGTTGTACGACTGGATTATCCTTATTGAGTATCCTCTTGCTGTGACTGCATCAAGTAGTATCTTACCAAGTTTTTGTTCTTGTGATAGAAAATCTTTGTTCCTGAGATTTTGAAGCACTAGAAGTATTTGTTGTGGGGTGGTGGAGTGAGGATCTGACCCACAATTGTAGAAGACTTGTGCAAAGATGGCTCAAAGAGGAAATGCTAGAGGTGGAGCACAAAGAGATGCAAATTCAACTTTGTTGGATATGTTGAGACAGATTGCAACATGATTAGAAGCTGTTGAAACGATCTAGAGAAGAGGTCAACATGGTGATGATGTGAGTGACGAAGAAGAAGAAATAATGGAGGAAGAAGAACTAGAGCTTGATCAGGGTGATGATAGACTCCTAACAGCCTTAAGTAGGGTAAACAGTAGATCACATTTCCATCCACTAGACTATGATGGTAAGTTAGATTCGGATATAATGACTTGATTGGTTTATAGAGATGGAGAAATACTTTGACTTTGAAGGTACAAGTGAAAATAAGGTGAAGTATGCTTGCACAAAGTTGAGAGGACATGCATCATTGTGGTGGGAACATTTGTAGATTGATAGACAAAGGAGAGGCAGGGAGAAAATCAAATCTTGAGATAGGATGGTAAATAAGTTGAGACAAAGTTCTTACTTGCTGATTACCAAGTAAATTTGTTTAGGAAGTTGCAAAACCTAAATCAGAAAGAATCTATTGCGAAGGAGTATACCTAGGGACTCTACAAGCTAAACATCAGATTTGGACATTTTGAGGATACTGTTGAATGAGTTGCAAAGTATCTCAATGGTTTGAGGATGTCTGTACAAGATGAGATCAGTTTGATCAAGTTGCAGTGTGCGGAAGAGGCTTATCAATATCCTTGAAGCTAAGGAAAAATTGAACAAAAGGCATGAACTAAGAAAAAGAGGAAGAGGAGGATGATATAGAGAGAAAGAATATTCACTAGATGAGGAAGATCTTGTGTAGAACATAACAAGGCCAAGACAAAAAATAAAGAAGATACTTCAGAACAAAGGGATAATAGAAACTTTGATAGGAATGGTGGAGAAAATGGCTTAATGAGATACAATAAGAGGGTGTTTAGAGGAACTTGCTTTAAGTGTAGTGGTGAAGGACATCGAGCCTTTGAATGTATCCAAGGGAATTCAAATAAGAGGATAGATAATAATGGAAGAATTGTTTTTGTTGTGAAGGAACCAACTGGATCCCTAAATCAACTCAAGGATAGAGAAGTTTTGATGATAAGGAGAATTCTGACATGGATCGAGAACCATTGCAGAGAAAGAGTTTGTTCAAGACAAGATGTAAGGTTAAAGGTAAATGCTGCAAAGTTATGATTGATAGGGTAGTTCAAATAACCTAGCCTCAGAGTAGTTGGTGAACAAGTTGATGTTGCAGAGATTGAAATATCCTAAGCCCTATTAGATAGCATGGATTTAGGATAATCATAGGGTCCGTTTGGTTCATAGAATTAAAAAAACCGGGATTTCTACAAACCTTGGTTTTGCCAAATCAAGGTTTTGCAAATCTTCATTTTGATTTTTGAGATTTTACTTAAATTGTTTGTTTCACTCGGAAGATGTGTATGAAGACACATTTTTATGCTTAAGCTTGGAGTTGAAGGCAAATTTCAAGAAGTAGTCCAATCTATTGTTTTCTAACTCCTTAAAAAACATAACCAGGTTTTGATTTTCAATTCCTACTTGCTAGTAGGAAGTTGGAAAACCTGGTTTTGAGGCAAAATTGGAAGTCTGGTATACTGATTCCATTTTGCCAATTTTGAAACAAACACAAAAATTTTCAAATCCAGATTTTGAAAAAGCCAATTCTTGTCATCTTCCAAGAACCAAACAGACCCATAAGGTACTGGGAAGTGAACAATGTTTGTTGAAATTTAAGATTGGATCTTATCATGATGAAGTTCTATGTGATATCATGCTTGTGGATGAATGACATATCTTGTTGGCTATACCATGACAATATGATATATAAACATTGCATAATGGTATAAAGAACATATATACTATTGTTGCAAATGGGATAAAACAAGTATTGTTGCCTTTGGAATAGACTCCCAAGAGTGTTATTTGTACTAGTGTTAGATTTTGTTTGGTTGAAGGAAGAAAATTCTTGGATGGTTTGAGAAATGAAAGTATGTGTTATTCTTTGATTTCTAAGAAGTCTAATTTAGGATCTGAAGAGAAACAAGAGGAGATCAAGGAGTTGCTAATATAGCACGAGGATATAATCTCAGATAATGTACCTGATGAATTGCCACTTTTAAGGAGTATCAATTATTGTATGGATTTGATTCCAGTAGCTAGTTTGCCAAATAAAACAGCACATTAAATGACACTTGTAGAGAATGAAGAGCTGAATAAGCAAGTGCAAGAATTGTTAAGGGTTTGACTAGAGAGAGGTTGAGTTTTTGTGCAGCACCTGCAATAATAACACCTAGAAAGAATGGAGAGTCGAGAATGTGTATTGATTCAAGAGCTATAAATTGAATCACTGTGAAGTATAGGTTTCCTTTACCTAGGATAGATGACATAATGGATCATTTGAGTGGAGGCAGCTATTATACAAAGATAAACTTGAAGAATGTATATCATTAAACTAGGATTAGAGAAGGTGATGAGTGGAAGAATGCATTCAAAACAAGGGATTGTATGAGGTTGGTAATGCCTCTTGGACTGATTAATGCACCGAGTACTTTCATGAGGTTAATTAATGAGTTATTAAAGAAATTCTTGGGTAAGTTTGTGATTCTATATTTGGACGACATTTTGATTTTTGATAAGGTAAAAGAGGATCATTTGTTGCATTTGAGACAAGTGTTGCAAGGAAGAGAAGTTGCTGCTAAACATCAATTAGTGTAATTTCATGAAGGAAGAGAAAGTATAATTGGGATTTGTGATATTGGTAGATAAATTGAAGATGGATCTTGAGAAGGTAAAAACAACTATTGAATGACCTACACCTAAAAGAACTGGAGAGATAAGGTCATTTGATGGATTAGGTAGTTTTTATCAAAGGTTCATTAGGAATTTCAGTTCAGATTATAGACCTATAACTAGGACAATGAGGGGAGATAAAAAGGATTTCAAGTGGACAGATGGAGCAAATAGAATTGAATTGTTGAAACAAAAGGTGATTGAATGACTATGTTAGCTCTACTTGATTTTAGTAAGTATTTCAAGTTGATTGTTGTGCAGGTGGAAACGTGATTGGAGTAGTATTGAGTCAAGAGGGAAGACTTGTTGCTTGTTTCAGTGAGAGGTTGAATGATGCAAAGAGAAGATATTCAGTGTATGATCAAGAGTTAAATGCCATAGTTCAATCCTTGAAAAAGTGGAGTTGTGACTTGTTGCCTAAGGAGTTTGTGTTGCATACAGAGCATCAGGCATTGCAGTTTTTGAATAGTCAAGGTGAGTTGAACCAAAGACACAAGAGATGGGTTGAATTACTGCAAAGTTATACTTTTATATTGAAGCAGAGTGGTGTGTTAAATAAAGTTGATGCTTTGAGTAGGAGAAGGAATTTGTTGACAGAGATGAGAGTTGAAATGTTAGGATTTGATGAATTTAACATTGTAAAAGTATGACCTTAATTTTGCTGAACCTTAGAAAGCTGTAAATTTTTTTTTATAGTGGACCGAAGTAGTGATTGGATTATTTCATTCAAGATGAGATGCTATTTAAGGGAAACTCAATTGTGTATACTTAAAGGTTCTATGAGAGACAATCTGATAAAGGAGAAGTATTGTGGAGGATTAGTTGGACACTTAGGTATTGATAGGACAATGGCTTTCGTAAGAGAATAATTTATGGCCTCAAATTCTTAAGGATGTAAGGAAACTTGTTCAGAGTTGTAGGATTTGTCAAGATGCAAAAGGGAGTAGTCAGAGTGTGGGTTTGTATAAACCTTTGAGAATACCAAATAGATCTTGGGAAGGCATAAGCATGGATTTCATACTCGGGTTGCCTAAGGCGTAGAGAGGGAATGATTCCATGTTTGTGGTAGTGGATAGATTTTCTAAGACGACAATTTCATACCCTGTAAGAAGACAACAAATGTAGTACATGTGGCAACTCTATATTTCAAGGAAGGTGGGAGATGGCATGAATCACCTAAGAGTATTGTTTCAAATTGGGATACAAAGTTTATTAGTTATTTTTGGAGGACACTTTGGAAGAAGATGATGACTAGTTTGAAGTTTAGTTCTACATTTCACCCACAAATAGATGGATAGACAGAGGTAGTGAACATGAATATGAAAAAAGTGCTGAGATGTTTAGTTTGAGAGAAAGCTGAAAGTTGGGATTTGATGCTTGCACAGGCAGAGTTTACATATAATAATTCAATGAATAGGAGTACAGGTAAGACACTATTTGAGATTTGTTATGGGGATGAACCCTAAAGGAGTGTCAGAATTGAGAGATATTAGTCACAAGGATAAAAGAAGTGTAGAAGAAGAAGAATTTGCAAAACACATGATGTCATTACATGATCAAGTGAAGCAACATTTGGAAGACATGGACCTAAAGTATAAGGCTAAGGCACATGAGAATTGGAGACATAAGGAATTTCAAGTTGGAACATTGAACAAGTTGAAGATGAGAAAGTTTCTATCTTGTAAGTTCTTGAGGAAATTTGGTTAAGATAATGCATATGAGGTGGAGTTACCAAATGCTATGATAGATTGCCTTTATTCAACATGGCAAATCTATATGTGTTTTATGAGACTAAATTCAGTGATGATAGTGGATCGACTATAGCAATAATTTCCTAAGAAGCAATTGGATATAATTGAAGATCTCTTGGATCATAGATTTGCTAGAAGCACGCGAGGCAAACAATACTTTGAATATCCCGTGAAATGTAAGAACATACTAGTTGAAGATTCGTCTTGGATTTCATAGGCTAAGAAAGATCCTCTTGGTTTTTCTTTAGCACTTGCAAAGTGAGGGACTCACTTTCAAATAACCTTGGGTATCTAATGGAGAAGCATCCTTGGTTTTTGGCAATCTTGCATTAACTAAAAATAATATATATTAGTTTTTAGTTGTTCTTGTTTCACCAATTTTTGTGTTTTTTCAAGTATCTTTTTAAAGTTGGTTTGTCTTCTCTTGCAAACCTCATGGTACATTCATGACTTCGTGTTTGACCTTTGTCTAGGTTTGCAACTTGAGCTATTCTTTGCAAGAGAGATCTTTTGGATTCTTGGTTGGGTCTATTTGTTCTTCATGTTTCACAACTAGTTGTAGTTTTTCATTCATGCAAAGCAAATACGTGATTTGCAAAGCTTTGTGGCTCATCTCACAATGTTCTTGTGCTCTTGGTTGACATCTCTATAGGAGAGTTCTTCATGATTTGGGTCTTGACCTATATTTGGTATTACAGTTTGACCTTGGAAAATGCAATCTTTCTTGATTGACTTGACACTTGCGAAGGCTTTATTTATTGATGTAATTGATCCTTAGAAAGTGAGTATTGTACTAGAATAACTCTTGAAGGTTCAAATTGAAGGATAGTCTAGATCTTCAATCTGTAATTAGGCCTGTATACCTATACTGTAAGCCTGCATGTTGCTGACCAAGTGTATGTGATTTCATGAATCTGTGACAGTGCGAAGTTCGGATCTTGCATCCTCTTAGTTCCTTGTTTTTGTTGTGTGACTCTTTTTTGCATGATTTGGGCTGCCCTCATTGAGGATCCTCCTACCGTATTTGCATCACAAAGATTGTGATATCAATAGAAAATCATGCTTGATAATTCATGATAGAACCTACATGAATACATTTACAATAGTGTCACATTCGTCAAATCCAATATTACATATGTGCCAACAAATGTGGTGATGAAGAAACCCTAGTAGTTATCTAATAATTTCAAAAACTACTATGGAGACATTTCATGATAAATATCACTTACAATATAACTTTCTTTTGATTGCAAATAATGTTGCTACTCTTGAAATAAACTAAATTGGTGTGGTTTGAAGCTTTAGAGTGGCCTTGCACATGCATAGGTGTTTGGTAATAATAGAGACTAACTTCTTGAATAAGGGAGAAACTTCTATTTATGATCTCTTAGTATTGACACAAACAACACGTGGGGGATATTGGATGAGATCTAGCTTATTGTACTACCGATTGCATCAATGGTGATCTTTGCGAGGGCTGATCTTCTACATTTGAAGAATGCATTTGGATTCATGTTTAGGTAGGAAAACACCTTTAGGAGCCTCTTGTGGTCGAATTAGGGCTTTGATGACAATCTTGAAGTTGTTGGGGTGGTTGGAGATTTTGTTGCTTGGTAGGAGGAACTTGAGGAGTATACATTGTAGGGGTGGGAGTCGAGAGTGGAGAAAGAATAGGAACTAGGACTAGTAGGGGTAAGATAAGTAGAGTTGGGATTGTAGAAGGAATTAGGATTGGGAAGGAGCAAAGCTAGGGTTTGGGTACTAGGAGCGATTGTGGACCAAGTACATAAGGGAATACAAATACGAGATGAGTTGTATGTTTGGTAGGGGAACAAGGGCTAGGAGGAAGGTGGATGCGTCGATTGGGTTGTGAAGGGGAAGTATAGGTATAGGGAGAAGGGAGATTATAGGGAGTGGGGCTGAGGTAAACTTGACAACACAAACTTGGTGCTGAGGTTTGGAGTTCTCTTAGATAGAGAGATGGTGAACTCAAGGGTTAGGGCCTTGTGGGGATTAGGGACCATGGAAGTATATTCCTTGGATCCGAGGCTTAAAGAGAACATAGCACTATGGGGTGGGTTTTGGGACCTCAAGTGCACTTGGAACCTTTAGACTAACTCCAAGCTTCCATTTCTACTGGAGGTTCAACAATTACGGGGAGGAACATGAGGGAGTCTTGGGGTTTCAAAACTCTAGGCCATAACCTACGGTAGGGAGTGGGTTCACATGGAGACTTGAGCTTGTAGGACATAGCCTTTTGGTCCCAAGTCCATCCGCAGACCCACTATGACCCACAAAGAACATACAGGAAGGGTGCAGGGGCTAGAGAGTTGTGAGTATTGAGGGAGCTTGGAACCTCAAGACTTAATGTATATGCCATTAAATCCTAAGGCCTCTTCACATAGACACAAGACCTTCTACTGGACAATAAGTATGTTTAACTCATTGTCAACCCATTTGGGAATTTCTTGGATTGGTTATTAATGGGACATGAATAGGGCAATGGCAATGAAGGGGAAGGAACTTGAGCAAAATATGGCAACATGGGGTTTCCCAAAAGTATTTTGCCCTGCTTTTTTGTTTTTTATTGAATATATATTTGCAGAATCGGTGATCAATGTTTTCAAAAACATCTCATGTTTCAGGAACAAAAAGAAATAGATGAAGGAGAAGTTTTAAAGCTACCAAGGAATGTTAGAAATGTGTAGATCATATACATTGCGTCTTCAACTTGAAGATGCCGGGTTTAGAGGTTTACTAATAAACTTTCAACTGCATAGAGAGCTACTCTTCAAAAGAGATACAACCATCGAAGAGAAACTGTAATTGTTAGCTATGTGCTAGATGGAGATGGCATGTTTTGAGGTTAATGGCTGTGTTTGCATACAATTAGGAATGATAAATTAGTACCACAAACTGTTATAGAGGCACATGCCCGATGAGATCCTATGATAGTTGGATTGGGATTGTGAATGTAACATCTAAACAATCTGTATGAATCATCCAGTATTATGATTCTTGGCTAGTACATTTTCCATACATTGGTTACATCCATTAGAAACCAATTGAGATTTGCAAGCTCACATTTTTGCTTCTGCAGAAAGAAGAGGTGACTGATAAAGGAAAATAACCTCTTCAGAGCAGGTTTTGATAATTTTTTTGAAAAGTATGGGATCGTAAGGCATTGGTTGATTCCAACATCTTCAAATTTAACTCCTCCAAACAAAACAATGCAAACAAAATTCTCAAGTATAGACAGGAAAGTGTAGAAAAAAGCAAAATCCCAAGTCAAGTTTGGTAGGACTAACTTTAGAAACAGAAAAGGCTACCAATGAATAAGTGTTAGATGTGATGTGCAACTGCAAACGGACTTGATAAACATGAGTTGAAGACTACTACTAGTGCAACCAAAATGGACGAAATTTTGCAAATGCTTTATTTTAGTGTGTGCTACTTCTAATTTTTCCTGGCTCGAACGGTGTCCAGTTATAATGGAGAGAATGAAGAATCACCATTATGCTAAAGGGATTAAGAAGTTTAAACTCTAGATTACTTGTTTTTTTGTAGATTATTCAAGAGTTTTCAGTCTCCCTTGCATATGACCCCTTGTACAGAAGCTCACCATTAATATGACACAGGTTGAAAAGGATTTGGTGGTGCAGATGTTATGCAAGCCAATTTGACAATCATTGAGCATGCCCAACATGAAGCCAAAGTTATTATTTAGCATTTAAGAATGGATATTCATAATGGATTGGATAAAAATTCGGTGTGCAGTTTGCATAAAGTGTGCATATGATAGAGTATTTGAATGTGGTGAGCTGCTTAGTACCAAAATGCATGAATTTGTGTCCGATAAGTATAAGTAGTTATGTGTCATCCAAATGCTTTACGACTCTTTTTTCAATGCAACATACACTGAGGTAGCTGATGAGGATGACATGATACCTCCAATGACTGTCTGTGGCCGTTCATTTTTCAATGAACATACTGGGGTGTAGTATTTTGATGTACAAGAACAATATCAAACCCAAACATATACAAAGGAAAGCAAACATATAATAGAAGATATAGCATTTGATGAAGTAGCCATAGAAGAAAGTGAGTTGGAAGAAGAGTCCAAATAGGTACAGGCATAAGTTCTGATGGAGCCCTAATTTTTGCAAAAAATCATTTCCTCCATTTGAGAAATAATGTTGTAGATTTGATGAAAACTAGTTGTCATTAATGTCAAAGAAGACTAAAGATGATTATACAAGAAGTTATTAAAGACCATGTTATGGGAGTTATGGTTAGAATATTTGCACAGAATCTTGGTATGAATCTATGAAGAATTTTTCTAAGTATGCAAGGATCGATGATTAAACAAGACAAGATTCTGATAGTAATTACATGATTATTTTATTATAAAAATATACATTAATATATATACACTTACATTGAATGATGGTGTTAGCATATACAAGCCAACAATCATAACATGGAAGCGGAGTAAAAGAGGAAGCTGAATCACTGATTAAATAAACAGCTAGTTTTGGAGAAAGTTGACCAGATATCGTACCTGCAAATTAGTATGAAAATGAAGCTATAAAATATATGTTGGCAATGACCAAACACACAGAAAATGTTTGCACATTCTCAAATGGCATAATACGCACTGAGAACAGAGATAGCAAGTAATATTGGCTGAGTATAAACTTATCAAAACTGTCAGAGGCGCACGGAAAACATTGGACAAACAGCGGAAGGATTGGAAGCCACGATGGACAAGATCATTGAAGAGCATGCAATATTCAATATAGAGATAAAAATCCTCAAATTAAGAAGTGAGCCTGATAAAGACAGAATGATATACTGAAATAGACAAAGGACGACTTCAGAAATGAAGCAATATAAACTACTAAACATGAAAGCCAAAAGCAGATATCATGCACGGTGTTGGAGACAAAGTCTAAAACAAGAGGGAGAAGTCCCTAAGGCAGAGGTACTAAGAGGAGTCACTGAAGACAGTAATGGTCTATGCACAGATTATTATACAGCAACTTAATCAAATGTATAATTGACTACATCCAGCGAAGGAAGAGATGGATGGACGGTGTTATCAGCTGTCTTACCATCTGCAATGATGTTGAGGAAACAGTTTGAATGGATGTGATAATCTCTAAAGTTCAGTTCAATTTCATACCGATATACATCTATAGGAAAATGGTGAGAGATCATTGATTATCCTCTATACAGCAGTCCTCGAACATCAATGTCATCAGTTGGTCATGAACAAGAATAATAGAAAATTTACGCGGCTCTTAGAAAACAAGCAAAAATGATGGCTGTGAATAGATGGATCACGATAAAAGAAATGTATTGGGTATGTTTGGAAAACCACATGATATCGGAGATCAATTTTAATATAAGTGAACCGGAATCTCTGTGTCATTTCATCAAAACATCAATCTTTCCTATGCGATGCCGTTGAGAGTCACCTAGTTTTGGAGGCATAAATGAAAGAAATAAAAGTTAGCAATAGCATAATAATATTGTTTAAAAAATGTTTAACTGAATACTACTACCTATTAAGGTCCCTGTAAATGTTACAATAATATTGGTAAAAGAAAATCAGGAGGTGCGATTGTAATAAGAGGTATTTCATTTGAAAAGATACCTTTTTAATACAAGAAGGCTTTCATATATATATATATATATATAATACCTTGTGTGAATATGAGACCGGGAGTAGCAACAAAAAGAAATGAGATGAAATAAGAAGGAAAGGCAGAGTAATTTCAATGGCTGGCATTTTAAACTGATGTAATATTCTTTCATGATCAATAAAAGTTCAACGTTTTTTTTGTTTATTCAAGGGAAAGAATCAACTTGCAGACTGGATCAGTCCTTTGTGATTACCAAGAGAATTGGTAGACTGTTCTTGATAAATATTTGATTATTAGATGTCTCACAGCTTTCTGGGTTTTGAAGATCAGGGACCTTGTGAAATATTCGTGTGTTTCCTTATCCTTGTCTGACTGATTTTCTCTCCAAAGAAATAAAAATTCAGTTAGACTAGCTTTGAATTTCATATGTAATTGATATCTACATTCAGAAAATTGGAACAGTTGATGATATTCGCATATATGTTGTCCTATAAAGTTGTACTTAAGAACCCTCATTGTGATAAACTCTGTTGCCTAAGAAAGTAAGGTACTGTTTTTTTATGGCCATCTAAAGATAATCATTTGACTCAGAGCTTGAAGTTAGTGATTTTACTCTGCATTTCCTTTTCAAAGAACCAACTCATTTATTGATACAATCCATTTGTGTCTTCTATTTTTAAACATTCATATAATTTTTATTTTGATTGAGTTTAAGGATTTTGCCAACTTAAGAACTCACAAAGTTTAAATTCACTATAGAAAAGCTTTAACCCAATTAATCAGGATTTAAAGTGAAGGTTTACCTGCTTTGGTTTAGTGAAGCCTAAAGTGGAGGGGAATTGAATCAGGAGGTTATTCCTGTTCGTTGGCCAAAACTGATTGAGTGATCCTATTAGAGAATTGAAAAGCTCATGGATTTCCAATCTGTGGTTTTGGGAACCAACAAGTTCTTCCATTAGCATCTTCATCACCTACCCTACCTTATAGTGATGAGGACTACCATATTGAAGAGTAGCCAACTGATTAGGGACTTCCTTGGGAAACAATATAGATACCTCCGTTGAGTTCTTTTGCTATATATGATGAGTTTTGTCATATAGCTAATTTTTTAGAGGCAACAATGGAAGAAGGGAGTCAGGTTCTGGTTTCCTATCAATTTCTGTCACAAGTGGAGATCACTTTCTCCTCTCCCACACATTCAAAAAAAATATAGCCTTTCAGAGGGACTTTCTGAGATGGATTATGGACAATTTCACTGCCTGTAGCTGGTTGATCCAGTGGGTATGATCAACAATTTATTCAAAGCTTGGTATCCATGGTTCATGTAGTGCTTGAACTGGCCAATAATGTGAAAGGGTTGGATTTCATACATTTTCCGTTGGCCATATATGAAGCTGTGTATTTAGAAGTTGATTAGAGAGGAATACAATATGGAGTTCATACCTGTATTTTATTATTTTTAATCAAAGGATGGCCAGGGCAGAGTTCAGAGGAATTGCAACACTTGGCTACTTGAAATCTGGATCCCTTCATTTGGACTTCTAGTTGGGAAGATGTTGGCAGCTTTATATTCAGTCAAGCATCATTTTTGGGACAAGTATCTCATGTTGTTGATTGAGATGCTTGTACAGCAGAAGTAGTTCATGTAGCCTTAACTAGTGAAAATCTACTTGAAGTGATGGAGGATCAATAAAAACGGTTTCAGGAGTAGGCTTAACAAACCCAACTCACTGAAGCTGCAAAAGCAGTGTAGGCAGCCACACAAGTGGAAGTAGTACTGCACAAAGCTAAAGTGGCTAGAAGTAACAAATTCCCATGGTCAGGTACCAAAAAAACTGATGGAAGTTGTTAACATGGTCAAAACCTCCAAGGCTCCAAGAAAATAGTAGTCATAGCTACCCATTGTGAAACAACAGATTGAAGAAGTCTACAAGCTTTGGAATGCCTTTCAACATACTTTCACTACACCTTCCATTTCAGTTAGGGCTGATCTGCCTCTAAAGATATCATGGTTCTATGATGCTTAGTTATTTCTTTTGCCAGGGATGATTTAATCAGTAAAATGTTTAGTACTGTTTTTATTTGCTTACTATCTTTTAGTTGACTTGTTGGGTATAGGTTAATTGCATGTATTTGTCTTAGCGGTTCTTAGTGGTTTTGCTCTTACAAACAACATCAGTCCCCTTTATATTGGTTAATCACAGAGAGAGTAAACACCCGCATTTGGCTTCAGCTTCTCTGTGCATTGAAACAAGCTTCTGTATTGTTGTAGTCTGTTCCACTGTCTGTCATGCTTTGTTGGGTTTTATTACTGTTTGCAATTTGCAATGTAGCCTTATAATAGTCAACACCTTGTAGAACATGTATGGTAATCTGACACATTCTGCACCAGTTTAGTGTTACTCCACAATCAACTGAACTCCTATTTTTTCAGCACTTTCTTGTTGTCCTGGAATAATATTTACTTTAGATGTCACAATTTGAAGGTCTACTTTTGTACACTTAAGAAGCATACTCCTTTTGTAGTCATTTTTCTTTTAGGTTTGAAAATGGATGAAACCTCCAAAGATATCAGTACAAAAGCCAATGGTATTATGGATCACCACTATACAAATGAAACCATTACTGTCACATACAAAATTGGAAAATCAAATTCGCAACTGCCTTGGAATAACTGAACTGCCACTCTCACATGCAAAATTGCCCTGACAATAAAGCTGTTGCCAACCTGTTACTCCAGTCTTCTTGTTCACAAAATAATTCTGTTTTAGCTTTTTGTTTTTTGATAGGGTCATTCTTTCCTTGAATCTTCAGACTTGAACTCAATGTTGTTTCATACCACCAGAAAACCGGAAAAAAATTCTACAGACTCCCTGCATCTCTGTTCTCAATTGAGAGCGGTAGTGAAAATAAAATGAAAGCAAAGCTGCTCATCAAGTTCGTGTAAGGCCTAAGTGATCTTTTCTGTGTTTGCAGACTTGCTGAGCTCCACAGACTAGGAAGTTCTGATGGTCTGACTAACAGGTTGCTAGGGTGTGCATGGGTTGATTTCCATCCTGAACTTTTGTTTCACAAAATTTTTAGAAGCATGAACTTGTCTCTTATGCAATGAACAGGATTAAACTATAGATGGGATAATTGTGGTTGCTTCTACCATCTGGTATTTTGTGTTTGTATAAATTTCTTTTTGTTCCTTTAGACCATTTATCCAACCTTCAGTCCTTTGAGATTTTATTTATTTGGAGAAACAATTTACTTACAATGATTAGGATCATATATTAAGTTTCGCTATGTTTTTTCTTACATGGTAGCAACTTATTTTGATGAGTGTTGTTTAGATAGTCTTCAATTGTGGATATTTTCGGCTTTATCTTTGGTATACTATTCCTGAGGAATGTGTTATTATCTTATTTGCTAAGTTGCATGGGTACACTTACCCACACCTTGTACCCAATTCTTGGGTACATGTACCCAAGTACCAGGTACTCACTGGAGAGCATCATAGCTAAGGACCTTGATTAAAATTTCTTATTTTTGTTTCAGTTTTTTGTTTGGGTATCAGCTTTTTGTTTATCAAGCTTAATTTAATATGTACTCGGTTTAAAACTTTTATACAATACTGATTAACAGTATACTTTTTTACTGTTCAAGTCAGAAGTTTATCATTTGCAATATGTCATTGTTATATGATATATGATTGTCTTGTTCATGTTTAAAGTCTGCCTTCTGGGTTATGCATCTAAACATTTAACATATATTATTATTACGAATATATTGCAAATTTGCAATCCTTAAACTGAAAACAATACAGTACATCTGCAAACTTAATCATTGTTCTTATTTTGGAAAATCATTGTCGTGACTTGTATTTTCAGCTTTTCTGTAAATATTAAAGTATACTTAAAATATTGATGTACCTAAATATCCCCTATTTTGAAAAATACCCGCACCCGTACCCATATCCCAAGTACCCAAGTACCCTTGTCCCTGTTCAACCTTGGTTATTTGCATTAGTTAATATAGAACTAGAGCAAATCTATTGTAATATATAAAATTCTTCCTGGATCTAAAATAAATTCTCCGAGAGGATCTTATGTTTTAGTTCCATCACATGTAGTAGTAAAAGTCTTTTTGGGGCTGGTGATTGGCATGGACCGGAAAATAGATATACAAGCTCTTGTTGCTGGCAACAGTGACATCAGAAGCCAGTATCTGGTAAGTGCATGTTTTCGATGGTTCACCAAGGTTCAAATGTAGTGAATTTAAGTAAAATTTGGTTTTAAAAAATTAAAACTTTGTTTAAAAGAATTTACATCCTTTGCTGTTGATGATTTTATGGTTATATGAATTATGCATTAGTTTTCTATTGCAGGTGCTGTTTTACAAATAAATCTTAATTTAATCACTTATGTCATTTGAAGTTAGAACAATTACATGATTAGAGGAACTCATTGTGTGCTTATGCTTTCTTTAAGTTGCACTGTGCTTGCCAACAGATAATTCTTGTAACAGTTTTTAATGAGGTTCAGCTTCTTGTAATATGAGGATGTGCTAAGTTCAATTAAAGGTGATAATATTTTTATTGGAATTTATTTAAGGTCTCTATATCTACCCGACATAGGAAGAGTGCAGATATCCGTCTTGTTGGACGAGACTCAGAGGTCTATGAACCATGCGACGATTCGTTTGCACTTGTTGATGCTCTACTTGCAGATCAAATTCACCTTGAGGAAGCTCATCCAAGTCTGTGTCTAGAAATTGGTTGCGGGGGTGGATATGTAATTACATCATTGGCACTTATGCTTGGTCAGGAAACTGGGATTCAATATCTTGCTACAGACATAAGTTTGGCTGCTACTGAGGTGACCCACAAGACATTAGCAGCACATGGTGTACATGCAGATGTAATTTTGGCTGATCTTGCATCAGGGCTGGACAAGCGTTTAGCTGGAACTGTTGATGTACTTGTTGTCAACCCCCCTTATGTACCCACTTCAGAGGAGGAGGTCGGTGGCAATGGAGTTGCTGCTGCATGGGCTGGTGGTGAGAATGGTCGGACTGTTATTGACAGGATACTGGCAATTGTAGACAACCTCTTATCCAACAAAGGTTGCTTTTATCTAGTCACATTAACTGCCAATAACCCTTCTGAAATTTGTTTAATTATGAAGCAAAAGGGATTTGCATCTCGAATTATAGTTCAGAGGTCTACAGAGGAAGAAAGCCTTCACGTGCTTAAGTTCTGGCATGATCCTTCTGAAATTACAACACATGCTGGAACAAGCCCACCTAACTCTTTGACACGTCGTCTTTCTCGCCTAGCATTTTGGAAGAATAACTGAAGTCATAATTTTTTACAACAGTTTCTTGAGAAAGTTGATTTACAAAAATTTCCTGCAATGTGGGCTGGTTTTGTAATTCAAAATCTCTTTACTGTACAGTGTGTAATTTAGCATAAACAAACAAGATCATTGTTAGGGAATATTCATTTGCAGTGAAATTGTCGAAGTTAGCATGTTTCTAATCCCACAAAACTGTAATTTTTTGTTCCAAATTTATCACGGCCAATCATAGATTCAGCGTATTATTCTATTTTGAGATAGAGAACTTGTCAATCTATACCTTTCTGGACATGCACACTAGTGGTACGCTGTTGTGAAATTTGTTGACAACCAGATCTATACTCAGTTGTTTTCACTTGTTAACCAAAATTTCTGGTTAGTGGTACTGGGGAAGATACAATGCAAGATTAGATTGCCCAATTTGCTTCTGCAAATTTTGAACATTTGACTAATATCTCATATTGCTCCGACTACATACAATTATATATATGCTTCACATCTTGAAGGATTAATGAAAATAATATTTACAATTCAAGAATATTTGGTTGTGATGGTTAATTTATCAGTTATCTATGGTATTCAGCTTTCATCAATGTTTTTTTGTTGGTTCCAAATCATGAGGCCTGGAGAGTAGACTGAAGATCCTGTTTGCCCCGGGAAATAAAAATCTGTTGCTGCTTAGTTTCACTTTACTTATAACTGTATTGTTTACTCATGCCATATCTGCCTCATACCGTGCTATCAATCTTCAATTAATTTTATTACAAAGATAAATGGATGAAAAACACTCTCTACCGGCTATGCCATTTTCAATATATATATATATACATATATATGTATATCAATATATTTATACATATATATGTGTGTGTATGTGTGTGTATGTATACATAGACATAGAGATATATCTATATGTATACATATATATACATATACAATTTTTTTTTTTGAAGTTAGTTTTTCTTATTTCTTCCAGCAGCATCTATTACAAAATTAAAAAAGAATACCCAATTATTATAATGTCAATTCTGTAACACTGTTCTCTGTTGAAGGGTTTCTGTCAGGACCAACTCAAATCATTTGTCATGGGTTTCATTGAGATGTTTCTTACTGCCGGAAAACAGGGATATTCATTAACAGTACTCAAACAAGAGAGGGTGCTTGTCTAGGTTTGATAAGAAATTCATAGAGCTCGAGAAAATGGATTAGAATTCTGCACACAGATATAGCCTGCTGCTATGGGAAGTGGAAAACAACCGCTGGGACAATTTTCAACACTTCTAGATGTATAATTTTTTAATGACTAAATAGAGGGCTAGGGACCTCGCCCATAGTTGTTAGAGTAGTAATTACAAAATCGGTATACAGGTTGGGAAATCAAAAGCAAACAAAACAATCCAAAACATGACAACTGGAATCATAAAACCACCTTCCATGCAACCCTAACTTTGTGCATTGTTGTCACCTCCTTTTGCTTAACCATACTCACTGAAACTAGCACCATCAACATTACTGGGCATGTCAAGTGATGTAGAGCCTCACCTTGGAAAATTTAGGAGGAACTAAATCCTTCAATTAAATTTGCATCAAGGGGTTCGTGCACCTTTAGGATCGATTATTCCACTTAACTCAGATTGATATTTATCTGATTCTCTTAGTGCCAACTAAGAGCCAACTAAGAGAGAGCCATGTGACATGAGCCCCTTTGACCTCTTCACGCAACATTAGCTTTCCTGCATAGTCTTAATGTAAACTGACCGGATTCTTCTTTATTGAAATTGAAATACATGGACAACTTCAATCACCGTCGAATATAAAAATTGAGGATCAAATCGAATATAAACTTACTACCAAGCAACATTAATCCATATTCAAATCTACACCACCTTTCTACATGCATGGTTTTAGAACACAATCATAGACCGACTATCAATCATGGCATTCTCTGTCATTAACAAAATTTGCAACTTCATTACTCGAGCCAACCTTTACCACTATCACATATTAGTAATGTGATTTTAACAAATTGGTGAATACATGAAGATACTCACTGTAAACTTGAACTGTCTTCCGTTCGGACACAAACAAAAACAACATGAAAAGAAAACACAAGAAAAACATAAAATTATAATACCTAACCCTCTACGACCCCAAAAAACAAATCATAGAGAGTCTAAAAGACTCCCACCTACAGTTGCGACCCTCAAAACAGTGCAGAGTTACATTCACCAACTTAGAAAATGGAGTCTCCTGTAACAATTTCAAACAGACACCTACTTTGGATTCAAACCTAATCAAATATTTCATTATTCTACTAGACTATTGACATGCTCTCAGAATTTCAGTGTTCCAATTTTGGAAAGAGAATAAGGAAAACACATTCAAATCGAAGACCCACAAAAAATTAGAAAAACACAACTCTTTCTATTTTCTTCTGTTGTATTTGATCCTCATTTCTGTTACATAATCCGCTTTTTCAATACTTTCCCATATCTAAAATTGGGAAGATGAAATGTCAACACAAAACAAGAAAATGAAAACCATTTTTGGATCATGAAGGGATCAGTCAGAAGTCAGAATCTACTGACAAATTTTTCCACTTGTTTGAAACTTCTTTTAGCTATTGATTACATAGCTGGCCTCATTATTTGAAACACACTCAAATACGCTTGAAAAAAAAACGACTCAAAACTAAATTGAAATTAACTTTGGCCTAAGTGGCTATAATTGGAGAGCTTATAGAATCACTATTCCATTTATGCCACCACATCATAGAACTTTATCACAAACATCAAAATTTTAAAACACACTAAAACATGACATCAACTTCTTTTATAGTTTCTGCACTTTCTGTAGCATCATCTTTGTTATATCTTCCTGTTACACAATTATGAAGTATTGTTTCATCCTTGTTTGTTCGTATAGCATATTTCACCATGTTAGTTCCTGTAGCATAATCTGTCTAGTTTGCTCCTGCAACATACTCCCTAGTGGAATGAATCTTAAGTCCACTTGAGATGAGGTGTTGTAATGATGAACCGTGCTTGTTGATTTGTGTCAACCATCCAAATTGCTTCTGTTGCAGGTATGTTCTTCCATTTGACTAAATACTGAGTATATTGTCTCATTCGAATCTTTTTTATCTTTGTATTAGTATCTTCTCCAGTTGAGTTGGTGCTGATTTGGGTATTTGCTGTAAATCTGCTGTTACTGAATCCTCGTGTGCTAGTTGTGTTTCTAAACCTTTGTATGGTGTGAGATCACAAACATTAAATATGAGTGAGATGCCAATTTCTAGAGGTAACTGAATCTTATAGGCATTGTGTCCATACTTTGCTAAGATTTCACTAGGACCAACCTTCTTAGGCAATAATTTATTATGTTTGGTTTGAGGTAGTCTCTCTTTCTTCAAATACGCCCACACTAAATCAGCAACATTGAACTATACTTCTTTTCTGATCAACAAATTCTTTTTATTTCTGTTTTGAATTTTGTAGCTGCAACTTGACTTGATCTTGGACCTCCTTAATGGCTTCAACAAATTCTTCACCATGTGAACTACTAGGAAAAGTGTTTGGAAGTTCTCCAAGCTCAAGCATTCCTCTTGGGTGTGTGCCGTACACAATCTAAAATGAAGATTTTCTTGTACTTTATTCACAATGTCATTGCACGAGAATTCAACTTGAGCAAGTATAGAATCCCATTTTTCTGTGTTGTTTTGTAAGGCATCTTAAAAAGTTTTCCAAAGATTTATTGACAATTTCCATTTGGCCATTGGTTTGTGGATGATATGCAGATAAGAAAGATAAGTTTGTGCCAAGTTTCTTCCAAAGGGTCTTGCGAAAATGACCTACAAATCTACCATCTCTACTTGGTACAATATTCAATGGTAATCCATGAATTCAAACTATCTCTTTGAAGAAGAGATTTGCTATATATGAAGCATCTTTAGTAGATTTTCATGGTAGGAAATGTGTCATTTTACTAAATCCGTCTACCACAAAAAAAACGCTATCATACCCTTTTTGGGTTTTTGGTAATCCCATAATAAAATCCATACGGATGCCTTTCCATGGTCTTGAACGAATAGATAGGGGCTGATATAATCCAACATTAGTACTTTTCCCTTTGCTTTTCTGACAAATGGTGCATTTTTCTACAATTTTTTTCACATTTTTCTGTAACTTTGACCAAAAGTAATGTCTATGAACCAGCTCTAAAGTCTAATATAGCCCATATTAGTACATGCTCGATAAATTTCTATGAAATTAGCATCATTATCATACATATCTTTCAAATTTGGAATTCTTGTAGTTTCCAACTGAATTTGTGATGTAGTCAAAGCTCTTCTACTTAAAGCGTTAGCAACCTTATTTGCAACTCCCTTTTTGTGCTTTATAGAAAAAGTACATGTATCAATTTTTGAAAATATCTTGCTTTTCCCAAACAATCAAGTAAGCCTTCTATCTAGGCATTGGAAATTTATACCTTATGGTGATTTTGTTCAGTGCTCTCAAATATGTGCAAAGCCTCCATGCTCCCTCTTTCTTAGGTGCTAGGACTACAAGTACTGCACATGGGCTTAGACTCTTTCCAATCAAACCAACTTCCAGTAATTCTTCAATTTGCCTTGCCATTTCTTCATTTTGTTGTGGTGTTAGCTTGTATGTAGTCTTGTTGGGTAATGCTGAACCTGGTATGAGATCAATGCAATAACTGATTTCTCGCATAGGTGGGAGACTTCTTGGCATTCCACCAGCTATGATTTCATTGTACTTGTCCAGAATTGGTTTAACTTCTTCCACTACCTTTTGTGTCTTCTTTTTTACCACTTCCACCTTCAACTTTGAATTTTCCATTTCTGATTTTTCTTCCTCAATCTAATTCTCAACATTCTCCTATAATTTATCTTTCAGTACGGGGATCAATGCAAAAAGTGGACACTTTTTTCCTTTAACTTCCTTTAGAAATTCTTTCTTACCGATTACCACGATCTTAGCTTCTATAGCTTTGCTTCTTCTTGGCTTGGTTCGATTAGAGGTACTAGTTCAATGACCTTTCCATTCTTTGTAATGGTGTATGTGTTCTTTACTCCATCATGCTGTGCCTTGAGATCGTATTGCCACGGTCTACCAAAAAGTAAGTGACATGCATCCATATTAACAATGTCAAACAACAATCTGCCCTTGTATGCTCCAATCTGAAATTCAACCCAAGCTTGGTCTTCCACTATTGTTTATTGTCCTCTATTCAACCAAGACATTTTATAAGGATATAGAGGAAGTGTTCTTGGTAATTTTAACTTCTCCACCACTTCAAGGGTTACAAAATTTTCTGTGGAACCAGAGTCTACCAATACCTTGCAAACTTTTCCTCTAGACTTACATGTAGTTCTGAAAATAGATTTCCTCTGTGGTGGTTCTACTTTTATAGGCATCTTCGGAAGTGTTCTTCTCATCATAAGGGCTTTTCCTCTCTCTGGATAACGATAAGTTTCTAAATCATTTTGTGAATCAATTTCAGCTTGTGCAAGGTGTATTCTCCTTTTTCCATGAGTACTAAAGGTTGCCTTTTTTGGACATTTGTGTGCTATGTGACCTTCTTGGTTACAATTATAACGTCTTATTTTTCCATTCATTGTTCCTGGCGATCTTCCTCTGAAATTTGGTCTTCTACCTCTGAAACTTCCTCAAAAGTTGTCAAACTTGGTTACTTCATTATATGTCTCTAATTGTGGCTAAAAATTTGGGCTTCTTCCTCTAAATGCACCTCTTCCTCTGAATGATTGTCTTCCTATACTTTTGTTGCTATTCTCTTGTCTTCTGTTGATTTTCTCCTCCACTTTCAAAGCTAGTTGGTAACATTTAGCTACTGTGTTAGGACTCAATAGCTGCAACTCCTCTTGTCTGTTCATTCTTAGACCATTTAGGTATTTTGCTACCTTGACACTCTCAGGTTTTGCAAATTTTGATCTTAGACTCAATTTTTGGAATTCATTTGTATAAGTGCAGATATCCATATCTCTTTGTTTGAGATTTTGTCTCTTCTAGTCTAATTGTACTTTATAACCTTCAGGAAGATAAGTCTCTTTCACCATAGACACCATCTTCTTCCATGAACAAATTTTCTTCTTGTCATCCTTTACTCTTTCTTCTTGTAGAAAATTCCACCATGTAAGGGCTGCTCCCTTCATCCTAGACTTAGCCAACTTGACTTGTTGTGATTCTGAAATCTTCTCACATTCAAAGTAATTAGATCTAAAGCTTCAATCCACGCCAAAACTATTTCAGTATCCATCTTTCCTATAAATATAGGTAACTCAGTGGATTTTCCTTCCAAAGCCTTCAAAGCTTTAATAAATGGCCTCTCAGTTTTAGATACCTTATCCTCTTCATCATTTGGGACTTCTTCCTCCTCTTCTTCTTTCATTTCTTTCTTCTCAACCACATTTTTCATGTGTTCCAACTTATTTGCTAATTCTGCTAATATCCCCTTCACTTCTCTATTCTCTTTCTGATAGAGCTCTTCTTGCTCCTCAAGCTTTTTGGCTAATTTTGCATTGGCCACCATCTTGCTTGACCCTACAGAGGACTCTTGATCAGTTACATACAACATGTAACTTCACACAATTTGAGGACTCTTGCTCTAATACCAAAAAATGATGCAAAGCCTCACCTTGAAAAACTTAGAAGGAAATAAATCACTCAACTAAGTCTACATCAAGGGGTTCGTGCACCTTCAGGATTGATTATTCCACTTAATTTAGATTGATATCTATCTGACTCTCTTAATACCAACTAATAGACAAACATGCTCAGGAGCCCCTTCAACCTCCTGAAGCAACATTAGCTTTCCTGCAGTCTTAATGTAAAGTGACCAAATTCTTCTTTATTGAAATTGAAATACATGGGCAACTTCAATCATTGTCGAATATAAAAATTGAGGATCAAACCGAATACAAAGTGACTACCAAGAAACATTAATCCATGTTGAAATCTACACCACCTTTCTACATGCATGGTTTTAGAACACGATCATAGACTAATCATCGATCATGGCATTCTTTGTCATTAACAAAATCTACAACTTCATTATTTGAGCCAACCTTTACCACTATCACATATCAGTTATGTGATTTTAACACATCGGTGAATACATGAAGACATTCATTGTAAATGTGAACTGCCTTTCGTGCAGATACAAATAGAAGCAACCCGAAAAGAAAACATATAAAATTATAATACATAACCTTCTATGACCCTAGACAATAGATCACAGAGAGTCTAAAAGACTCCCATCTACAGTCGCGACTCTCAAAACAATGCGTAGTTACATTCACCAACTCAGAAAAATGGAGTTTCCTATAACAATGTCAAATAGACACCTACTTTGGATTTAAACCTAATCGAATAGTTTGTTATTCTACAACTAGACCATCAACATGCTCTCAGAATTTCAGTGTTTCAATTTTGGACAGAGAATAAGGAAAACATACATTCAAATCGAAGACCACAAAAAATAAAAAAAACACAAAACTATTTCTATTATCTTCTGTTGTATTCGATCCTCATTTTTGTTACAGAATCCATCTTTTCAATACTTTCCTATCTCTAAGATTGGGAAATCGAAATGTCAACACAAAACAAGAAAACAAAAACCATTTTCGGATCATGAAGGGATTGGTCAAAAGTCAAAATTTGCTGCCAACTTTTTCTAGCTGTTTGAAACTTCCTGTAGCCATCGATTACATAGCTGGCCTCATTATTTGGAACACTTTCAAACACACTTAGACAAAAAACTGACTCAAAACTAAAATGAAATTAACCTTGTTCTAAGTGGCTATAATTGGAGAGCTTATAGAATCACTATTCCATTTATGCCACAACATCGTAGGACTTTATTACAAACATCAAAATTTTAAAACACACTAAAACATGACGTCAACTTCCTTAATAGTTTCTACACTTCCTATAGCATCATCTTTGTTATGTCTTCCTGTCACACAATTCTGAAGTGTTGTTTCATCCTTGTTTGTTCTTGTAGCATATTTCACCATGTTAGATCCTGTAGAATAATCTGTCTGGTCTACTCCTGTAGCATCAAGCACATTAAACTTCACTGCATTGAAAGCATCTTTTTCCCAATTTTTTGGGGTTAACTCTCAGATTCTCTACAACTCTACCCATATCAGAACTATTTTAACTCCCTTCACTCCTTGTAAACTGTACGTGTTTCCTGTTGGGAAGGATCAACATCTGCCATGATCACTATCAAAGAGGGACCACTCTCCTCAAAATCATCTCATTTTTCTTAATCAGGAACACAATATCAGAGAATGACCAGGCAACAAATTTGAGGGCAGTGTCTGAAATGAAGACACTGCATAAAAAAACCCAAGCACAATGTCCTAAATGAAGTCGTTATGTGAACATACCCAAGCACAATGTCTCCTTGCACTAGAAGACAATTCTCAAACAGTTAATAAAAACTCTACCACACATGCAGTGTTCATGTGGCCCTAGATAGATGCCAAGTTTAGTGATTACCACACTAGAAGAATGCCATTCAAACCAAACTCATGCACATGCCAACAAATGGAATTGATCACTTTTGAGCCTGTTAGAAATCTTTCTAGAAATATTGCAATACCCCTCTAACCCTAACAAAAACTAGTAGCTATCACAATCTTGAGTTTGTGCTAATGGATTGAGACTATGGAATGTTGTGAGATCTTTCTATGTTCCTTTTTTTACATATGTTAGAATGATTTCACAATAAGTATTTGCGTAAGGGTAACTGCCTCATCAATTTTTATAGTTCAATTGTTATTGTTTCTCATTTTAATATCTGATGATGCCATTATCATAGGGACATAGTGATGCTATTAGGTTTATTGCTTATGTTTAGTAGCACCTTTTCTTATTTTTGTCCCCTTGTGGTATATGTGTGTGTTCTAGACTTCTTAAGACATTGAATTGTTGTGATAGACTAGTTATCATGTTTTGATGGCATTAGAATGTTGATGGTTGATTTATGTTTTGCATAGGTACATTACGTTTACATGATCTTTACTTATGTTATTTTAATTATGAATATTATATATGATGACTATTACATATGCTCCCGATTTATGAGTATACTCTGATTATATTGTAGATGTTTATTTATGATTATAGACTTGCTGGTAAACAAATTTGTCACAGTGAAGTTATCTCTGAAACTAACCTTGTTCACCTTGCAAACAGTGACAATTGTGCTAATAGTTGGATAGATTGCAACTGATCACTATCAGATTGCAACCTTCCTTTGCGTTTGAGAGGGGCAAATCCCTCATATGATGGATGTATTTGTATTTCTTTGTACTTTTTATCTGAAAGTACATAAAGGAAACAAAATAGAACTAGGGAAAATGGCTAACATGAACCCCAAATGTAGACATATGCATACTGGTTGAGATTCCCAAATGATAATGATTACAAAGGAGTTTAGGCACAAATGCAAAACAAGCCAAAGTTATTCCAATAAACTCTTGTCTAGATACCAAGAAAGGAATGCATATTGGCTAACCAATTACATAAATGAGAAAGACTATTGAATTCCAACATGTAAAGAGATTACCAAATTGACGCACAAAAACTTAGTAATATCTAATCATGAACACAATTGAGACATACGATTAAATGCATTCTTCATTATATCTTTGAAGATGTACACTTTCAAAGACACTTTGTACATGATCAAAACCCAAAAGTCTCCAAAGAAAATTCTCCATATTTTCCCCCTTGCCAAAAAGTCTCCCCCATATTTTTTCTTTTTTTTTTTACATTACAAATCAGCTTGTATTTATAGACTTCACAAAATAACTACCTCCTCTCTAGGTTAATAACTAACTAACAATATGCATTTGGAAAGGTTAATTAACCTCATAATTTTGCTAAATAATGGTCAAGAGATTAACCTTTGACCAAAAGTGACAAAGGCCACTATATGGAAGTACATACCGAGACTTCTCTTGATCCACAAATCATACATTTTGATCAAATATTTTATCAACAAATGTATGAGTATCTCACTACAAAGCTTTAAAGAACACAAGGCATGTATGTCCACCCGAGTCTTGATATGTCCATACTCTCTCCAGTTGTGTCTCTACCTGTCCAGCTTGCTCTTCTTCCATGAGCAATGAGAGAATGTTTATAGACATTCGTATCTAAGATGCCACTTCTTTGAAAATGAGTTAGGATTTACCTAACCCTTAGAAAAATTAAGCTCAAAAGCCAACTTTCATTCCAATAAGTGACATAAGTCACTTTTACAAAAATAAAAGGTGACTTAAAAATTACGCCTTTAGAAAATGACCAAGCAATGATGATATTGATGCAAGATTTCAATATCCACGCGCTCCATTTTAACCTACAACTTTCTTGCCTGTTGATCATTTGAAAATAGAGAACAAATAGATAACCTTGATGGAAATATAGTAAAAGGATTATAAGGTATCCATCTTTTCAGTGAGCCAAGGTATCTTCTCTTCTTACAACCCTGAACAACTTGATCTTCAAAAGATATCCACTCCAATATGCATTTCAGAAAATACCATTTCCTTCCACACACCTAGCCTCTCAATATCTTGCAAGTGTATGTCATTTCTGAAATGGTCATAAGTAAAAACATTCTAATACATTTAACAAATGTATCAAAAGTCGACGAAAATGATGTTTTACTTCCATCAGAATCAAGTGCATCCTTCGCCGCTTGTAAAACATGACCTTCACTGCCTTTACTAATGATTCGGCTGATTAGAAATGTAGTCACTATATATTTGCCTACCCATTGAATTTTCATTCTGCAGATATCTATTTTCTCTTATCCCCTGCAACAATGTTTCTTTAATTATATTTTATCAAACACATCAGATGCATTTCCAACTATACATATTACAAATCCGTTGCAAGCTTGTAGAGTCAACTTTACATCAACTTTGTGTTCTTCAACAAGAATGTTTGATAAAAATCTACTGACCAATATAATTCCATGATTTCCCAAATACTGTTCCGAGGCTTCCATTTTAATCCAGCACGAGCATGGAGGATGGTGATTATATCTCTGCAAAATCTCATTTTCTTCAAAGTCCCTTAATTACCATTTAAAAGTCGGTTAGCTGCGGTTCTCACAATCACTCTACTCCCTCCATCGAGATGACATCATCTTTGAGGTAACATATTAAATTTCTAGAGTGCCCTGCATCTGCGATCATGGGTTCAATGAGATGATATATGTTGGAGGTAGCCTTGTCATATGATGGCACACCTGGCCTTTCATCTATATTTTACATGTACGAGTGCGCGAGATTTCACAACAAATTCCTTCATCTTTCTTGCTAATCTCAATGAATTACAAAAAGAAAATCTTCTGTCAGGTTGACGAATTGTGCCTTATCCGATAATCATGATGTTCCATGAAGTCAAATGTTCCAATGGCATAGTCGAGCAACATGTTTTATGGAAGAGCTATCCTCCATCCAAACTGTATAGTTTTGTCAATTTTCAAAAAATTGAAAATATCATGAATTTTTTTGAAAATTTCAGCATTTGATCTTTATGATCTGTATAGTTTGAAGTCAAAAACAATAAAATTTTTTAGAAAAAAATCACTACACTAATATAAAAAAAATAAATTTAACTTTGTTTTGTCTTTAGTACATTTTGCATGGAGATTAACCTATCCCTTCAATAATATAGGTGTGGAGCTGCTTATCCAGTCCCAACAGTGCCAGATTGACGCATGCATTTTGGATACTTGCAAAGGTGAACACATTAGGTTTAACATCTGTCCATATCAATTCCTGATATAGTTTTAGAGCTTGTCCACTATTACCATTTTGAACCTAACCCGCAATCCTGGCATTCCACGGCACAACATCCCTCTCAGACATTTTGTCAAACAATTGATGAGCATCTTTCATGGCTTCACATTTGGCGTACATATAAACCATGGCATTCTGACAAACAGTTCGCGCTCCTGTACATCACTTCTAGAGTTCCTTTGAGTCTGTCACCAGCTGAAATTCATAGTTATCAACCAGCAAAAGAAAGTGACAACGAACTCCATATCCATTGGTACTAATCTGATAGATTTCTTGTTTCACACCATTTCACTCTGTCCAAGCATTTTGCAATTATTTAATTTTTCACTGCATCAATGGCTTTTTAAAAACCCCGCCTGTACGTGTTGGCATGTTCATTCAGTTATCTTTGGCATCCACATTTCGACAGCAATGACCACATTCTGCAATTGGGCATGGACATGGACATGGACATGGAAAGTAACTAATTTTTATAGATTACGTGTGTTGAGCCTATTACTGTTTAAGGGTTAATATTCCAATTGAAAACATGTATTTTAAAAACATGTCTTTTGAAAACTTTCATTAATCTAACTTTTGATGAACGTATCGGATTCCAAAAATTTGAAATGAGCAAAGGGCGTCAAGATCACAAAATCATTAAAAATGCAATCAATTATCGACTCTTTTAAAGCTTGAAGTTTGACACATCTATAACTTGTTTTGGCTCGGAAAGATGATTTTTTAACAATTTTGGTGAGTATGGAAACTGAGGCAACAAAACTAACCTAATATATGAGATGAACATAGAAAATATTCATTTTGTGAACGTGATGTGATTGTTCTCTCTACGGTGTTTGAATGATGATGGCCAAAGTTGTAGTTACTCACCTAATGAGATCCACATGATTTTTCAATCTCCTTCGATCTCTTTCATTGTCTGCATTGTTTGCTATAAGATATGTGTATATGCTCTGCCTTTGTGATGCAAGTTTAGAGGTACCAAACATCACTTTCACCAACTTCATAGGCTCGAGTGTACCTCTAAAATCTTCAATGGTTGTTGAAGGGATATAGTACCAAGGTCCACTTGATCTTATTACTCATGCCATCCTTCTAATTAAAGAGCGATCATATCTTGAGTCATTGTTAGATTGTTGGGGTGATAGATCTTGACCCACTTGATACCTAAATGTGCATGATTTGACCAATTTTGCATTTGTTGTAATTCTATGGTGAATTATTCGTTGATGTTGCATGGATTAGATTATTTTCATCATGGTTGATCACATGTTTTTGGACATGTAATTGCCTTGTCATGATTGGTTATTCTTGGATCATTCATGTTTTTTTAGATTATTTCTATGTTCAAGGTGTTTGTGCTTTTGGTTTGTCTTATTTAGTATTATTTGTATTTTAGTCATTTTGGATCTTGATGGCTAATATCCTGATTGATATATTTTGTTGATTTATAATATTTGTCTTTATGAGGTCTTGAGTAAGTATTTGACACACATTCCTAGATTACATTATATATGATTGAATATTGTAATTAATAAGTGACTGTATGTATATAAATGTATTTATTATAATTTTACTAAGTGGGGGAAATATTGTCACAATTCTATTTTTGATCAAGGCAAAACAAGTTTTGAAGAGTCTCAAAACCCTTTACAAAGAGCTTCCATAAAATATTCAATAAAAGATCATCAACTTGGAACAAACCTAGAAACAAAGGACAAACAAAAAGAAAAAACGTAGCACACCCAACCTACCCCCAAAAAAAGTCAACATAATACCAACACTAAATATAAAACATAAAACTAAACAAAGGGCTAGCACAATCTCTTTAGTCTTTGCAACCTTCTCTTTGAGCAAGTTCATTCTTTAAACCACATTCTTTAGTTCCATAATTTCATGAGACATGCTGACATTCTTCTTTAGTTGTGGCCCTAGTCCCCCTACTTAGATCCACAATCTCCTTAGTACCAATCTCCTTTTCTTGGTCCAGAGCCACAACGATCCTTTTTGAGTGCATCTTCCCCAACCTAGCAACCAAATCATTTATATTCTCATCCAAAGATATCACCACTTTGTAATTGTGGTCCATAATCTTTCACATGGTAGAGACACATTTTTTTACCCTCCAATTTAACTCCTCAATTTTCTTATTAAATCTATCTTATCTTTTCAATGAACTCAACATTCTTAGAGTGACAAACAATAATCATATTCTTTTCATTATTGGTCCAAAGAGCACTCATAGGGGTATCGCCAATATTCTTATTGGCACCATTAGAAGGGGTCACAATAATAACACTATGTTGCTTAGCCAAATTTCTCTCCTTGGACTCCATCTCCTCAACCTTTGAAGAAAGGAAAACGATGCTTAAGGTGCAGGCATTCAATCTTGTGGATAGCCCATCTTAACTCTGAAGAAGTAAACATAGCCAACTTTGGTTGTCTGTAAGACACCAAACCCCTTTTCCATCTTTGGTGCAAAGTATTGGGAACTGAAACTTCATAGAGGCCAATTAGGTAGTCTCCACATTATCTTGATTGGAAAAGGAATGCTTAGAACCAATAAGGGAATCATGATATGGGAAACTATCATAGTCGACAAGAACCAAACTTTCTCGTTACCTTTCTCCAGAGATGTGATTTCTTTGTGAGGAGGGCACCGGTAGTAGAAGATATGGTCTTAGACTTGGTAGAAGGGGAAAGGATAGTAACATCCTCAACAAAACCCTTAGCCTTGCTTGACAACGTGGGCTTCTTTCTACAAGAAATTTTGGATTTCTTGGAAAGGGGAGTAGAGGCATCATCTTCAATTTCCTAACCATCTTCCTCCAAGCTCTCATTATACTCTTCCTCCACAAAAAGAGAGGGAGCCCTAGAAGGGGTAGCATAATCCCTATCTATAAAGCGCTCAAAGATGACCAAAATTAACCCTTCGTGCAAGCAATGGTTTTTGTCACGGTTTTGATTACGATCAATTATAATGGCATTAAGAAAAAATGACAGTAGAATGGAAATGAAATGAGAATCATGTGTCTAAAAGGGTTTAACATTACTAGATGATAAGCATACACTTTGGTCAACCTCCCATCTAGGGTAAATTATTCCACAATGGGCTTCAAAAGACCCCTCCATATCTTCTTAATTTTCTTAGGTGAGAAGTACTGGTACTTGCCTTTTATACATTTATTCTTTTCCTTCTTAGACTTAGGGAACTTATTAGTGGCTTCCTCAGATATATTCTTATTTGGGTAAACTTTTATTTCTTCCATAAACAAACCAATAACCTTAGCCACAAGGCCTTCATCAATAACTATATGCATGTGAAAAGGTTGAGTTTATCATTATTCCCCTCCTGTACGAAAATTATTGTGATCTTCTTATCAAAATCATGAAGTCACTTCAAGTAGGGCATAACACCTCCTTTCCTCAAACAATACCATATTGTGGCATTATTCTTCTAGACATCGTAACTCACTAGCTCTATTCTCCATCTCTCACTGCCCATATTTATAGACATAGTAGGGTTCAACAATCTCGTTGGCAGAGAAGGGCACTTCAAAGTAACACATACAACAACTCAAAATAAGGCTAATAAACCAAAATAATCATAAAGCCACACATAAAGAATGTGGATGGATAAATCTATTGATGATGTCCTTATCTTTCAGACAATCACCCTCGTTGGCAATAATTCCCTAATCAATATGTGTTTATTTCATGATTAAATGAAAACTTTTAGTGTTTACCATGAGTTTGATAAAAATAAAGGATTTTTTAAACATAAATATCTAAATTGTCCTCCCCATACCAAGCCTGGATAATCTTAGATCTAACCCCAAGGTTAGCAAGGCAATCAACCACTCCATTAGTCCCCCTACAGGCACAATGAATGTGGCATTTTTTGAAGGTTCAAATTATGCTAATTGAGTATTTTATAATATTGTCAATGGTCCATGAAGCCATATCTGCCTCCCCCGTTCAAAAATTTGATTATGTTGTCAGAGTCACCTTCTACCCAAACATTTTTACAATTGAGGCTACTAGCAATCACAAATGTTTGATACATTCCCATGGCCTTGGTCAGGTGGTTAGACCAAGAACCCAAAGGGAGAGCCACCACTGCAAGGAAAATGCCATCCTCATTTATGATCAATCAAACACACCAATCTAACCCTAGATTTGCCTTGGACACCCCGTCAAAATTAATCGTCACCCACCAATTAGAAGGATAAAAACAAACCAATTCTTTCTTATTTTTCTTGGGTTTAGCAAGAGGTTTAGAGATGTATGTTTTAATTCTCCATTCCTAGGATATATTTAAATCATCCTATTTATAAACAATGTTGGGATTCTTATTGTTATTCCCCTCCAACAAGTTAATGTTGTTACTGATGGCTCTAATTTTTTTTAGGAAACCACTTCTAGAATTCCAAAGGAAGAGCTTAATGCGTAAAAATTCTATTATTTCTTTCTTTCTAGACTCTTCAAATGAGATGAGTAGCAATAAGGGACCATATGCATATGATAACTTTATTGGACGATAGGCAACACTACTGACTAAATTTTTTTTTGGATCTCCCACGAGAAAACCTAGAAAATATCCCATTTAAACAACACTATACACCAAATATCCCAAGTATAGTTACAATGAAGTAGGGGATAAGAGGCAAATTCTGCCTTCTTCAAGCACACGTAGCAACAATTAGGAAGCATAAAACCCCTCTTACAAAGATTATCAGTTATGAAAACCTAGTTTTGAAGGAATAACCAAAAGAAGATATCCAATTTTGTCTAAGATTCTTCACCCAAGATTTTTCCCAAAAATTAGGGCGAAGAGAAGTTTGAGATAGTAAGGAGACAAAACATGCGACTGGGAAGCAACCTAAGGAAGTTTCAACCTAAATGCAAAGCATTGAGAGAAAGTTGAATTGGAAACAAAGCATCATTGACATCTTAGAGATTGACACATTTTAAGTCCTTCCAATAGTTTTGCACACAATCACCAAACCATGCTCCACACTCCCCCATGAAAGGGGCAAAGGGTTGTGAGAAACATAAAGGTTCATCCATAATACATCTATCTTCCCATAAGTAAACCATTTTTCCAGTTATTAACCTTCCATCTCATACCATGGGAAGCAACATTCTTAGCTTTGAATATATTATTCCAAAGGTAAGAGCCTTGAGGAATGACATGTGATATGATATGGTCATCCAAAGAAGCAACACCATACACTTGAAATAATTCCAATCCCTTTACTCACCATAGGTCTTCCAAACTTATTTGGCTAGGAGATCCTTTTCATAAATATTTATCCTTATAATACCAAGGCCTCCCATCTTTTTACACCTACAAACATTGCCCCAATCTAGAAGTTGTAAGGAAACTTGCAACTAAGAATATAACCATTTCCACATAACCCATAATAGATCTGAAATAAATGAGTAATTAAAATCCACATGCAAGAGAATAAACAACATACCCACGAAAATTGTGACACAAGATATACTTTGGGAAACCCTCATTGAGGGAAAAACCTAGCCTCCAAAAGCATCCATCTTCATGTATTATTTAGAGAAAATACCATTGCAATACAACCATGTAAGCCTTCAGACACCATAGCCACTACCATGCAATCCATGCAAACACACATGAATCCACACATCTTTTGCCATGCTTCCAACCTTCACAAATGCTCCCTTGGCTAACCAGTGAAGTCTTGTCCTGCTCAACTCTTTCCCTTTTTACCTTTTGTCTTGTCTCTACAACTACCCTTGTGGCTGCTTATATAGTAGTAGGTCCCACAAAACCACCAAGTGGTATTACATAAACCATGTACTACCTAACTCATTGAACCCACATTTATATTAGAAATTTAATTCTTTTCCCCAATATTAAATAATTACATGAAATATTATCACAATGCCATAAAACAACTCATCGAGTATATCTCATGGGAATCTTTACATGTTGCATATCCATCTAGGTGCAACATTGCATAATAAAATAAAATAATACAATATAACAATATTATGCAATGTGCGCAACACCATTATCTCAACAATTTGCCACTTATTGTATACATTGCATAGGGCAATCTATAGCCACATAAATGAACAAGGGAACAATCCCTCCCAACACATCCACCATCATGGATCAAAGTACACGAAGTGCTCCATCTTGGTACCCATGAAAAAATCAAAGTATCTAGCATTTCAAACATGAATGATCTCACCTCCTATTATGCCACTGTCACCAAACATACATAGAATCCGTCCAAAGAGAAAACCACCCAAATTGTTGCATTAGAAAATTGTAAAATTCTGCACCAACTGAAGTGGAAAGGACAAAAAACTGATCCAAAGGTAATCACATTTATCTATAGTTGTCAAAATATCCATAGCTGAAATAATACCTACAACAAGTGCCAAACCCATCCAACTATCCATACCTTCAAAGGTATACCAAGTGAATCTCACATCATCAACATATCCAATCTGTAACTTGCAATCACAAGCCTCAAAAGAAATACCTGCCACATATATACCAAGAAGCTCCCACTACAAAAGATAATGTCAAATATGTAACCAATCCACTCACAACATCTCAAAGAAGTGAATCCATGTAGTATCAAGGACATCCACAATACATAAACCAATAACTTGTAAGAACAACTCTCATAACATGTCTCCAACACTCTCTCGAGTTCTACACAACCAACAAAGGAAACGGGATAAAGAAATAACCATGTCATCTCTCACATGACATCCATGAACACAAAATAGTGATCACAATCTCCAACCAATCTCAAACCCAATGTAAGCAAAATTAAACATCAAAGAAGATAAATAAGACCAGAGAGAAACCATGCAAATCATAACCTGTATCATGTCCTTCTACATACACCTCTCGATGTAAACTGTGCAAGTATGATATTCTCCATAAAACTCCAACAAGAAGCCTAAACAACACCCAAACCATACCATATAACTAATCATGGATGTAAGCCTCTCACAAGAAGATCAAACTCATAAACCATTCCTAATCTGAAGAATATGCCCAATATAAAACCATCTCCCAAACTCAACCAACATAACAACATATGAAAATGGAGATAACCAATACTAATCCACCTTTCAAATGAAGCCTCCACAACTAAATCAAGTACCATAGCTCAAGATCCATATCCATGAATGATAAGCATAAATATAATGCACCTGAGAGAAACAATGGGCTATACCTCTCAAGTAGCAAACCACCAAGTAGACCAAGAGTGGGGAATGAGAATGCTTATCAAGATATCCAAGTCTCCAACCGAGACTCATCTAAAAAAATCTCCTCTCAAGTCCATATCAGGTGAATGCCCCTCAAAATTCCTGCTAAAACCAAATAATTATCCCAACAAATAATTCTCCAATCCAAGAGAAATTAGCATCACCACCATCTCTAAGTATCCATGAGCACTTGTAACCAATCAATCCATGCCAACTCCAAACACAACATAGAAATATCATGAAGTATCTAGCTTATGATCAATGTACTCAATACCAAGAAACGAAACCAAGATCATTGCCAAAATTCTAACCATGGCCTAAGGAACATAAACATGACAACATGATCTAACCATCCCAACCAAAGAGATAGCATGCTCCATATGAACATACTATAACATGTCAAAACTCTAAACATGTATCAAGAGTATAGCATGAAATAAAAATAAAACCATCCTCACACCAAGGATAACATGTCAAATGAAAGCATAAACCACACCTTTACCAAGAACCTTATTTGTCCTCAAGATGCAACCATCTCGACATACCATGAAGAAAACCATCTTCACAAAGCATGAAGAACCACCTCCACACACCATGAAGATAACAAGTGCACCATGAAAATGTCAAAGATGCTTCTACAACAATAGGATCTAAGAAAAACCTTCAACATCTACAAACAATCAATAAATATAACAATGCCAACAACTCCCACTCAACTGTGGTACTAAGTCACCTATGACATCATAAAATCCATCTCTTAAATGAAGATCCTCTAGGTCTACACTCACACAATCAAAGTGTCAGTACCAAGTGAAATCAAGATCTCCAAACCCAAGAAGATGCAAACTAAACCAAGAACTAATCCTACACTATCACCCCATCAATGCCACAAGCTCTCACTAAAATGTGTATCCAAGCTATCCATGACATCATGATGAAAAAACCATCCTCTAAACATGAAAAATAAACCAAGGCATCAAACCATTAAAGAAATCAAAGTGCACATCATGAGCTCCTTAAAAGAAACTAAATAACCATGATCCTCAATTAAGAAGATATACCGCCATAATCAAAAAAGAAATCCAAGCCAATGAACATCAATGATGTACATGTATATCCAATCATGTCATGCCAAAATCCATGGCACCATGATCACATCCATGAACCGAGCATCTAACTCTCAATATGTCCAACTTGTTAGCATAAAATAGTCAACCACAATCCTCCACCATGACTATATTTGGTAACAACATTTCATCCCTTCTACATGAAGCAAAATCAGCAAATCATGTGATTTAGGGCATAGAAAACCCAAATCCAATCCACTAATCTGAATATGCATCAATAATGAAAGATCAATGGGCAAAGACAACCCATAACCAAGCTATAAATGCAACTAGTAAGTATAGACTGCTTATAGTACTGCACAACTTTTAGACCCAACAAATCATCATACATATCCAAACCAAACACTAATAACTATATCATCATGAGACCAATCTGAAATATGAACTGAGTATACAATGACATCAAACTCAAATCTCCAAAATATACACTGTCATAAACTCATAATGTTACTATAGTCAATATATATCGTAAACCATTCAAATCAATATATCACCAAATAAATCATGCTAAACTTGTACCAAATTAGAATCAATGTATAAAGCTCTCCAAGAGCTTTTTGTTGACATCTCAAAGTTCAAAATTTGACTTCGTATGCCCAAGTTATGCCCTAATTTGTGCTCAAAATAAATAATATCTAAATTTTAGGCTCTTAAAATGTGACAAAATGTCAAATCCATAGAACCAAATCTACACCAAGGTGTAGTGATTTGAATTACCTTTCCATCGCTTGTAAGGAGTTTGAAATTCGATATCCTGAAAGAAAGTTATGATTGTTTTACTAAGATAGTATTTTTACCATTTTCACTGTGATTTTTTTTGTGACGAAAATTCTGACGGGATTAAATTTGATGGCCATCACAGGCTGAAACTAAAAAGTTTTGCATTTTCTCTTCACATGGCCAAACTAGGGCATATTATATATCAAAATTTATAGAAACATCGACCCGAATCCAATGGTGAGGTTTTTTTTTTTTTAACCTTGGAGGTCATTTCTGCAAGCTCCCCCTAAAATCCTCATTTAAATGAAACATCCAAAAATCCATTTCCAACAATTTCACATGCCCAAAATCTACCAACATCCCATCCTAATAGCAAACCTAAAACCCTTAGATCTACAATTAACAACCTATGAAACCCATATATCTTGCCCTTTATTTTATCCTCTCATGCATTCCCATGGATTTAATCTAGGGTTACAATAATAAAACCATAGCTTTGATACCACTTGTAAGGAAGCTTGCAATAAAGAATATAACCATTTTCACATAACCCATAATAGATCTAAAATAAATAAGCAATTAAAATCCACATGCAAGAGAATAGACAACTTATCCACAAAAATTGCGACACAAGATATACCTTGGAAAACCCTCATTGAGGGAAAAAACTAGCCTTCAAAAGCATCCATCTTATTGTATTATTTAGCAAAAATGCCATTGTAATACAACCATGAAAGCCTTCAAACACCGTAGCCACTACCAAACGATCCATGTGAATAAGCATGAATCCAAACATCCTTGCCATGCCTCCAACCTTCACAAATGCTCCATTGGCTAATCTGTCAAGCCTTGTCCCACTCAACTCTTTCCCTTTTTGCCTTCTGTCTTGTCTCTACAACTACCCTTGTGGCTGTGTCATGCCCAAAATTTTCGGAGCAAAAATACACCAATTTTTTTATTTTAATAATTGATACAAAAATGCACACTACACTAATTAGGTTAAGGGAAGATGACAAAAGATTAAAGTGAGTTTTCGAATATATTTTATTAAGATGCAGAGTTGACATCTCTACAAGAAGTACAAGTTCCAATCCCTAAGTCTTAATGATACAAGGACAGTAAGCTCTGGTTGAGTGAGTTGATCAAATACATTTAGGTTCAATTTACAAAGACAACTTTTAAATTCAAATTACATTTGAAGGGGTTTATTCTCGCAAGCTATATAAACAACTCTGAACCCAACACACAACTAAACAAACTTATAATCATAATCATAATGACGCACATGTTTAAAAACTAAGGCACTACTAGGAAAATTAAAACTAAAACTAATATCACTAAAATGATAATATTTAAATCTAATGAATTCTCCAAATACTTAACACTAAAATTAAAAACCTATACACATGCTAGCCAACCCAATAAACACAGACTAAACTCCGCACAAAATAAAATGTTACAACTATTCTTTCTCTAACTTAACTCTAAACTAGTTATATTTAAATCTACAAGAAAACATTTCTAATAATATCTATATAATTAAATAAATAAGACTAAATGACAATTCCTTTAACCCAACTAATTAACTTAACTTTGAGCATGCCAACTGAACATTGCACTACAGATTCTAACTTAAATTTTTTGACTAATACATTTAAACAAACAACATACTTATCACATTCTAAAATATAATCATAACTTTAACTAACCCTTATCATCTAATAACTACTAAAATAAAATTTAGAAATCTAATTACACTAATTTAACACATATAAACAAAACCCAAACTAAACAAACAATTTAACTATAAAAATAAATAATTAAAACTAATATTTACTAATTTAATTCTTAAATCTTATACTAACAACTAAATAATAACCTAAAAAGAAACAACTAACCTAAACAATACTAACCTATCTCTAACCTCTACCCACATGGCAATTTACCCAACACCATTAATCATTCCCCCCCCACAACTTACTTACCCACTAAAACAAGTGCTTTCCAAGGGAGGGCACGCTGAGCAAGGAATTCCAAGTGCTGACTTTCTCCTTGAACCCATACCAAGGAAAGTTAAGACTCAAAAAAAAAAACTAGCACATAAAGCTGATCCCTCCTACCTAGGCATGACACATAGTACCAAAGACAACAAGGTAAATGCTGAAAAAAAATTGCATGGAGGAAAAGGAATGATGCTAAAAGCCCCTTGTCCAATCAAGGTGGGAAAAGGCATTAATCAAAACCATGACTTTGGTTTAACTCCATCTACCCCTACCACCAAAACTGACACCAAGACCAAGGTGGAGGTAGGGAGAGAAAATACAAGGTAAGTGTGAATACTTAATTTAAAAAGAAACAAACTAATCAAATAAATGTCATATCAAGTACACATGGGTGTGAGTAGGGAGGCAACCCATCCCATCTAAAGTATAATTTGGTCAAACAAAACTTGCGCCCATTCTATAGATGCACGGGTAATAAGTAATGATTTAAAGTAAAGTAGTTAGGATTTTTAGGAAAGTTAGGATATTTTAAGATATTGCATAAATGAATTTTAAAAAAAATAAATTGAAAGAGTATCAGTAAGGAATATTCTCTGTCAACACAAAGGGAGTAAGAATTCTTTTCTCATACAAACTCCAGAGAGCTTTTTACTCCTAGGAGACAATTTTTTTTTAAAGTATTGAATTAATACCATTATCTCTATTAGCCCAATGGAAACATTATCATGAATTTTATTTTATTTTCTCATTGGATTTAAAACATAGGGTTATAATTGTATAGTGTGATACAATAGTGTAGGGTTAATGCTCATTAAATCAACCATGGAGGGAAACAAGATGAGATCTTTATTCATGAAACTTGAAATTTACTTGACAAGATTTGAATTTAAATTTCTTACTCATATACCATCATTATTTCCAAATAACAAAAACCCGGTGGATGAAAATTCAAAGTGTATAATTGTCACAATAAGGTGATTTATCATCACATCAAATTTGAAGTGAACATATGCAAAGGAAAAGCTAAAATACTAATTGACTCTAAATCAAGAATATTATTCAATCATCATTTCATTGACCAGCTGATTCAAAGGCTCAGCCAAGAAAGAAATAGGAAGAAAACCTGACGTCGTTGCCATTACCACAAAGTTTTGAAATACAAATTTCATAGGATTCCAATCCCAAAATTTACAACAATTAAATTGAATTTCCTTCATGACCCTTATCAAGGGATCCATATCATTTTTTGCAACGCATTTCTATGAACCGTGGAGAGAACAGAATCTGATCAGGTGACCACAAGCATGACCAAGAACAAATAAAAAATGCATATTCATACAAGGCTTTCACAATGAATCAAAACTAGGGAAAGGTGGATTTTTCCAACAGGAGATGTTAGACACAACACCAAACCAAGTGCCCAATCGGGGCTATAAATCAATAACTTCTGTTCTTCCATTCTTACATGCCAAAACTCATACGTGGTTTGTGCTGACAGGTAGGGGCCAATAAAACCCTACCCTCTCTCCCTCTTCTCATCCTGAGAAAAGACTCTACACTGTTGGAGTCCAACTAAAATGCCCTTTCCCAAAATTGGCCACTTCTGCCCTCTCCAAGGGTGAGTAATGCCAAAACACCCATGCAAGAACATCTCAAAATTCAAACATAAACATGAAAGGAAATAATTCAAAATAACATGGTTTTCAAATCTTCCCAACATACCCACAAACATACAAGCATTCAAACAACAACTAGCATAAGCATGAAACAAGAATGAAATCTGAACAAGGGAGATGAGAATTCCTACCTGCACAATGAGGTAATGGAAATGAACAAGTTTGAGTAGAGCTTTTTCCTTCCTTGCTTCAATCTTCCAAGACTCCTCTCTAAATGTAGAGATTGGGTAACCCCTAAACTACTCCATGAAGGGCCTCTAAATAAGCCTCAAACTCAACCACCGAAAGGATCAATAACTTCACCCACCCCCCTACAAATCTAGAAGCCCCTAACTCAACCCACATTATGGCTAATCACTAAATGGAGGTGAGGTGATGCAACTCATGGTAGCCATAGTCAATTTTTGCACAAAGGCAAAAAGAGACTTTTTGAGTGACCTCAAAAGTCAATAAAAGGGGCTTAGGGGTTGGAAAAGACCCCCAACCTATACCCATACCCTTTGGGTATAATTATTTCATGTTTGAAACCTTAGGAAAAAGGTTTGGAATGAAACAAAAGCTAGGAAATAATTAGGACCAACTAACAACTCTAAAATGCAGATTAAGCACTAATCTAGATTAGGGATGACTAAACTCGATTAAGAACCAAATAAGCAAACTGACACTAACTTAAACCAACTTAGGTCCAAAGGTTACATAGCTAACCCAAATCAACACACTAAAGAACATAAACAATTCGCGAGTGTCAAGCGACACTAAAAGAGCATAGTTACGAACATTAACATTCACTGAACACGAAAAGATACATACATACATCTCATAATACAATACTTGAATTACGAACAACAAGGTTTCCAAAATTAGCACATAGGGATTAGTTCTATTCCTCCGTCGGGTTTCTCGGCTAAAATATCCTGCACACTCATTGCACACATCAGTACTCCCATAAAATCACATGCACATATGTATATACGTATCAAAAATTCTCATAAATTGAAACATACATCAATCAGGGTTTCTTTCATCCTACTCATATCCTTAATCATAAAATTTCCAAAATTAATGTGTTAATCCTGCATTTACTTGATTCATCAACATACATATACATAAAACATTAAATGACAACATCAATATATCGGAAGGTAAACATCACACATCATGAAATAATATAATATGTTCAAAGCATCAGATATTGTCTTGACATCACAAGTCGTGAGTATCAAAATAATAATAATGTATCACTATGCTACGATGGGTCAGGGTGAGGCCTCACATCCTCCCCCACTAGGCATGAACTTCCTCCTGGAGTTCATCAAAAAGATCAGGTACTGAGATCGCATCTGTGCTGCATCTTCCCATGAAGCCGTGACCTCATCGTAACAATCCCACTAGACCCTAACCTGGTCTAGCTCTCGGCCTTGAAGTGCTAGGGTTCGTCAGGCTCTAAGGAATACTCTAAATACTTCCCTTCTAAGGGTCTTTGAGAATGCACTATCTGACTCACTTCTGCATAAAGCTCATCAGCTAGTAAGTGTTGTAAGATCCGCTCTCTCAAGTTAGTGCAAGTAGTCACAGATGAAAGCTCGTGGTGCCTTCTACTTAAGGCATTTGCAACTACATTATCCTTTCCCTTGATGTAATGAACATCAAAATCATACTAACATAGAAACTCCATCCACCTTCTTTCCTAGCATTAAGGTTTGGCTGAGAACATATGTATTGCAAGCTCTGGTGATCAGAATGAAGCTCAAATCTATGACCTAGAAGGAAGTGTCGCCATCTCACCAAGGCATGAACCACTACCACAAGTTCTAGGTCATGAGTAGGATAATTGAGTTCATGAGTCTTCAACTTTCTAGACTCAAAGGAAATAGGTCATCCATCCTACATAAGGACTGCACCTATACCATCTAAAGATGCATTGGTGCACACCACAAAATTTGCAATAGGATCTGGTACAGCAAGAATCGGTGCACTCGTGAGGGCTCTCTTGAGCTCTTGAAAAGCTCTACCACACTTCCCTGTCCACTCATAATTCTTCCCCTTTTTTTGAAGAGATGTGATGGGGTGCAATTTTCATTACTCAAAACATCCAACGGATATCACAAATACTAATCTCAAAGTCTTGGAAAAAGGTGGGGCACGAATACTCTCACTAATAACCCCATACCCTAAAGTTGAGAATCCATGTGATTGTCGAAAATCCCTTTGGTAGGCTCATCATATGTCACTTTGCCAATAAACAAATTTTTTTTAAAAAAAGAAAGTGCCTCAAAAATTTAAATTCAACACCAAAGATGAAACATCCAACACAAAAGTTAGAAATAAAAGAAATAAAGAGTGGCCACAATGGTAAAATGTTAATCAAGAAATAAAGATATAATTAAAAGGCAAAGTAGAATCATCAATAATACAGTTGGCTAAACAGCCCTCCAATCACACTGTTACAAAAAAAAAAAAAAAAATGTTTAAAATTGAAATCAGACAAATAAGAACATAAATCCAATTACTTAAAAAAATTTCATTATTGACATAATGTGGCCATACCAGGGTCACCGAGGAAAAATAAGGGATGTTAGGTCTTCCAAATACATTGCAGGGATCTTGAATTGATTTAGATGGTGGTCTAACGACCATGTCGGTCAAACTCTGATTGATCCCACATACTAACTACATATTAATCTCCCTTTAATTTTATTATTATTATTATTATTTAGCTCCATATATATTAGATAGATTCATTCCCTGCTACGAATAGTGAAATTTAAATGTCCAAACTTATCATGGACCCATTATTGCCCAAGTGTCACGAAACTGTGCTCTGATACCAAAATTTCATGCCCAAAATTTTTGGAGCAAAAAGACACCAAATTTTTTTTTTCAATAATTGCTACAAAAATGCACACTACACTAATTAGGTTAAGGGAAGATGACAAAAGATTAAAGTGAGTTTTCGAATATATTTTATTAAGATGCAAAGTTGACATCTTTACAAGAAGTACAAGTTCCAATCCCTAAGTCTTAATGATACAGGGATAGTAAGCTCTGGTTGAATGAGTTGATCAAATACATTTAGGTTCAATTTACAAAGACACAACTCTTAAATTCAAATTACATTTGAAGGGGTTTATTCTCGCAAGCTATTTAAACAACTCTGAACCCAACACACAACTAAACAAACTTATAGTCATAATCATAATGACGCACATGTTTAAAAACTAAGACACTACTAGGAAAATTAAAACTAAAACTAATATCACTAAAATGATAATATTTAAATCTAATGAATTCTCCAAATACTTAACACTAAAATTAAAAACCTATACACATGCTAGCCAACCCAATAAACACAGACTAAACTCCGCACAAAATAAAATGTTACAACTATTCTTTCTCTACCTTAACTCTAAACTAGTTATATTTAAATATACAAGAAAAAATTTCTAATAATATCTATATAATTAAATAAATAAGACTATATGACAATTCTTTAACCCAACTAATTAACTTAACTTTGAGCATGCCAACTGAACATTACACTAAACATTACACTACAGATTCCAACTTAAAAATTTTGACTAATACATTTAAACAAACAACATATTTATCACATTCTAAAATAAAATCATAACTTTAACTAACCCTTATCATCTAATAACTACTAAAATAAAATTTAGAAATCTAGTTACACTAATTTAACACATATAAACAAAACCCAAACTAAACAAACAATTTAACTATAAAAAAAAAAATTAAAACTAATCTTTACTAATTTAATTCTTAAATCTTATACTAACAACTAAATAATAACCTAAAAAGAAACAACTAACCTAAACAATACTAACCTATCTCTAACCTCAACCCACATGGCAATTTACCCAACACCATTAATCATTTTTCACCCCCTCCCTCCCACAACTTGCTTACCCACTAAAACAAGCACTTTCCAAGGGAGGGCACACTGAGCAAGGAATTCCAAGCGCTGACTTTCTCCTTGAACGTCTACCAAGGAAAGTTAAGACTCAAAAAAAATAACTAGCACATAAAGCTGATCCCTCCTACCTAGGCATGACACATAGTACCAAAGACAGCAAGGTAAATGCTGAAAACAAATCGCATGGAGGAAAAGGAATGATGCTAAAAGCCCCTTGTCCAATCAAGGTGGGAAAAGGCATTAATCAAAACCATGACTTTGGTTTAACTCCATTTGCCCCTACCACCAAAACTGACGCCAAGACCAAGGTGGAGGTAGGGAGAGAAAAGACAAGGTAAGTGTGAATACTTAATTTAAAAAGAAACAACTTGATCAACTAAATGCCATATCAAGTACACATGGGTGTGAGTAGGGAGGCAACCCATCCCATCTAAAGTATAATTTGGTCAAACAAAACTTGCACCCATTCTATAGATGCAGGGGTAATAAGTAATGATTTAAAGTAAAGTAGTTAGGATTTTTAGGAAAGTTAGGATATTTTAAGATATTGCATAAATGAATTTTAAAATAAATAAATTGAAAGAGTATCAGTAAGGAATATTCTCTGTCAACACAAAGGGAGTAAGAATTCTTTTCTCATACAAACTCCAGAGAGCTTTTTACTCCTAGGAGACAATTTTTTTTAAAAGTATTGAATTAATACCATCATCTCTATTAGCCCAATGGAAACACTATCATGAATTTTATTTTATTTTCTCATTGGATTTAAAACATAGGGTTATAATTGTATAGTGTGATACAATAGTGTAGGGTTAATGTTCATTAAATCAACCATGGAGGGAAACAAGATGAGATCTTTATTCATGAAACTTGAAATTTACTTGACAAGATTTGATTTTAAATTGCTTACTCATATACCATCATTATATCCAAATAACAAAAACCCGGTGGATGAAAATTCAAAGTGTATAATTGTCACAATAAGGTGATTTATCATCACATTATATTTGAAGTGAACATATGCAAAGGAAAAGCTAAAATACTAATTGACTCTAAATCAAGAATATTATTTAATCATCATTCCATTGACCACCTGATTCAAAGGCTCAGCCGCGAAAGAACCACGAAGAAAACTTGACGTCATTGCCATTACCACAAAGTTTTGAAATACAAATTTCATAGGATTCCAATCCCAAAATTTACAACAATTAAATTGAATTTCCTTCATGACCCTTATCAAGGGATCCATATCATTTTTTGCAACGCATTTCTATGAACCGTGGAGAGAACAGAATCTGATTAGGTGACCACAAGCATGACCAAGAACAAATCAAACATGCATATTCATACAAGGCTTTCACAATAGGATTCACAATGAATCAAAACTAGAGAAAGGTGGATTTTTCCAGCAGGAGATGTCAGACACAACACCAAACTAGGTGCCCAATCGGGGCTATAAATCAAGAACTTCCGTTCTTCCATTCTTACATGCCAAAACTCATACATGGTTTGTGCTGACAGGTAGGGGCCCATAACACCCTACCCTCTCTCCCTCTTCTCATCTTGAGAAGAGACTCTACACTGTTGGAGTCCAACTAAAATGCCCTTTCTCGAAATTGGCCACTTCTGCCTTCTCCAAGGGTGAGTAATGCCAAAACACCCATGCAAGAACATCTTGAAATTTAAACATAAACATGAAAGGAAATCATTCAAAATAACATGGTTTTCAAATCTTCCCAACATACCCACAAACATACAACCATTCAAACAACAACAAGGTAGCATAAGCATGAAACAAGAATGAAATCTGAACAAGGGAGATGAGAATTCCTACCTACACAAAGAGGTAATGGCAATGAAAAAGTTTGAGTAGAGCTTTTCCCTTCCTTGATTCAATCTTCCAAGACTCCTCTCTAAATTTAGAGATTGGGTAACCCCTAAACTACTCCAAGAAGGGCCTCTAAATACTATGGTTAATCACTAAGTGGAGGTGAGGTGATGCAACTCATGGTAGCCATAGTCAATTTTCGCACAAAGGCAAAAAGAGACTTTTTGAGTGACCTCAAAAGTCAATAAAAGGGGCTTAGGGGTTGGAAAAGACCCCCAAACCATACCCATACCCTTTGGGTATAATTATTTCATGTTTGAAACCTTAGGAAAAAGGTTTGGAACCAAACAAAAGCTAGGAAATAATTAGGACCAACTAACAACTCTAAAATGTAGATTAAGCACTAATCCGAATTAGGGATGACTAAACTCAATTAAGAACCAAATAAGCAAACTAACACTAACTTAAACCAACTTAGGTCCAAATGTTACACAGCTAACCCAAATTAGCACACTGAAGAACATAAATAATTCACTAGTGTCAAGCGACACTAAAAGAGCATAGTTACGAACATTAACATTCATTGAACACGGAAAGATACATACATACATCTCATAATACAATAATCGAATTATGAACAAAAATGTTTCCAAAATTAGCACATAGGTATTAGTTCTGTTCCTCCATTAGGTTTCTTGGCTAAAATATCCTGCACACTCATTGCACACATCAGTAGTCCCATAAAATCACATGCACATATGTATATACATATAAAAAATTCTCATAAATTGAAACATACATCAATTAGGGTTTCTTTCATCCTACTCATATCCTTAATCATAAAATTTCCAAAATCAATGTGTTAATTCTATATTTACTTAACTCATCAACATACATATACATAAAACATTAAATGACAACATCAATATATCGGATGGTAAACATCACACATCATGAAATAATATAATATGTTCAAAGCATTAGATATTGTCTTGACATCACAAGTCGTGAGTATCAAAATAATAGTAATGTATCACTATGCTACGATGGGTCGAGGCGAGGCCTCACAGGCTGCTTATATAGTAGCGAGTCCCACAAAACCACCAAGTGGTATTACATAAACCATGTGATACCTAACCCATTGAACCCACATTTAATATTATAAATATAATTCTTTTCCTTAATATTAAATAATTACATGAAATATTATTACAATGTTACAATACAACTCATCAAGTATATCCCATGGGAATCTTTACATGTTGCACATCCATTTAGGTGCAACATTACATAATAAAATAAAATAAAATAATATAACATTATTATGCGATGTGTACAACACCCATCATCTCAACATAAGTGGGAGACAATTTCTCTCCTCCACTCTAAACCAAAGGAAGCATTTCTAGATTTTCTCAACGGTCTCTGTATACTTTGAGGGAATATTGTATAGACTCAAAGCATAGACAAGAAGATTTTCAAGGGAGGATTTTAAAAGATGAATTTTACCATCATGGCTTAACATATATCCATTCTAGCCAACCAACTTCCTATTAGACCTATCAATTAGAGTTTTCCAAAAAGATTCTAGAAGATTTGAGCTAGAGGGAAAACTAGATAGGTAAAGGGAAGGGAAGCAATCTCATGACCAAAAATGCTAGAAATCCTTCCCTATCTATCCTTTGGGGTATTGATGAAGAAGAGAGAATTCTTAAAGCAATTAATAAGTTGACCCAAATCTTGATTGTTAGAGATTCAAGGTTCTCTTCAACACTCTAGCTTCTCTAATGGTAATGTTGCCCATAAGAATAATGTCATCAAAAATTTTTTGCTGGGAGCACACAAAGTTGGAGGATGACTAAAAAATCCCTTGATTATACATTCCATTATCAACTTCTATAGATATCCACCAAAAGATTCAACCATTATGGTGAAAATGATAGGAGAGGCGAGGTCTCCTTGTTTTAAGTCCTTGGAAGTTTTGGAAAAATGGGATGGAGCTCCATTAATGATAATAAAGAAAGAGGTTGAAGAAACCAACTACCAAATAAGTTAGAGAACTTTATCGCCAAAACCAAAGGCCTATAGAATTTTACTTAAGAAGGACCACTCCACAAAATCATAAGCTTTAGATAGGTCTAGTTTCACAAAGAACCCCTTCTTATTAGAAGCCTCCAATGGGTGGATGTTTTCATGAACAATGATTATATAGTCACAGATTTTTCATCCAAGAAGAAATCCATTCTTCTAAGGAGAAATAATAAAAGGTAATAGTTCCAACATCCTTGAATTCATAACTTTGTAATTCATCTTATAAAAATAGTTACATAGGTTGATTCACCATAAACCATCCATTGAATCAACTTTACGAGATTTTGGTATGAGGAACAAAAAAGTAGAGTTGAGCTCCTTAAACAAAATTTCAGGTAAAAATAACTCTTTAGCTACATTAACAACATCCTTATTGATGATGCCCCAAAAGGATGGAAATAATAACATTAGAAAACTATTTGGGCCAAGGGCTTTGGTTCCCTCACCATAAAAGAGGACATTCTTAACCTCCTCCCTAGAAGGGATAAAAAAAGAAACCTATTCATCACTCAAAATAAAGGGGATAGTGTCCACAACCATATTTTGATCCTCACTATTTAGATTAATGTTAGCAAAAAGAAGAGTGGAAAAAAACCAGACAACTTCCCTTTGAATACTTCCTCCCTTTTCTAGTCTCCTACCATTAATGGATATCTGAGAGATCCTATTGGATTCCTTGTGTATAAGCACTGTCATGTGGAAGAATAAGGTAATTTTTCCCCTTCAGTAAACTAGAGTGTGTGTGATCTTTTCTTCCAGAGGCCTTCTTTTTTGCTATTATGTCATGATAGTCAATAATCATCTCATTTTCGATTGCCAACTAATTAGAGAGTTGCATCCTTCCTATTGAATCTTATCGTAGATATCTTTAAGACCAAGTTTTTGGGAAGCCTTAGAAGTAAATATATCCCCAAACATCTTTGTATTCCATCACTTAATACTGTCCTTGACAAACCTTAATTTATTAGCTACCTTAAATATTGAGAAACCATTAACATAAATATTCCACTAACTCCTTATAATTTCCTCCAACTTAAGATGAGGCAACCACATTTTTTCAAATCTAAAGGGAAAGTTTTTCTTACCTTAAAGAGCATCAACCACAAAGGAAATTAGGAAATAATCTGAGCCACTTTAGATATAACAATAAAGGAGAAAAAGAAATTGACCAACCACTTATTGGAGATGAGAATTATCTAAATGATATTGGATTAGATTATTACCATTCCTATTATTTGTCCATGTATATTTAGTCCCCTTAAGATCAACATCAAGTAGAGCATGATTGTTGATAAACTGCATAAGATCCAATATGTTTTCCATTTCAATATAACACACTCCAAGTTTTTAGCTCTAGCAAAGGACTATTTAAATCTCCCATAACTAACTAGCTATCATCCAAAAATGTCATCCTAAGAGAGACAACCCTTTTCCAAAACTTTCTTCTTTCCATTTAGTATTAGGGGCATAAATATTAAATAAAAACCACATAATTACATCCCTAATCTAATGGATTCTAACGGAGATAATATTATCATCAAGAATAAGAGGCCCCTCTTTAATGTGATTTAGATTCCAAAAGATAGTTGTCCCTCTAGAAGCTCCAATATTCAAACTAATCCTAATCATTCCAAAAATTTTGAACACTTTTATCATTTCAACTTTTTCCTTTGGCATATTCCTAAGAATATCCCATTCATGGGAGGCATTAGGCCCCCATATGCTCCAAGAGATTACCTTCATTTTTAAGTTGGGAATTAATAAACCTCCATGATGTTCTTTTGACTCTCATCAACTATATTTTCCTTGTATTCCCACTTTCTATACCATTTGACAATTTTAATTCTTGGTGTGGACTTAGGGTTTCCCACACAATCTTCTAGTACATTTCTTATAGAAAAACCACGTTGATGGGAAACAAAGCTTCTTTGGACTAAGGTAAAAAAAAGGTTTACAGAGACCCAAAACCAACAAAGTATCAAATTACATAATATAAATAGTAATATCAAAAATAATAACTATGCTAGAAAAAAATATAAGACCACATAACATCCAACAAACTAGCATCTAGAACAATAAAAAAACCAAAGCCAAAACAAACAAGACACACAAATAGAAAATAATAGAGAACCCAAACCTAAGATGACTCCTTAAGAACTTTAGCAACCTGAATCTCCCTCACATCAAGAGCATCTTCATGATTCTTCTACCATGATCACTATCTTCCTATTGAGTCTACCCCTAGTTCTTCTCCCAGGACCATCAAAATCATCTTGCTATTCTTTATCTTTTTTGTTTAGGTCAATTTCAAGCTTAATACTCTCCAAATACATCTTGCTTTTAACTTTCATAATCTTTTGGATAGAAGAATGGTCCTTGCTATCATTATCCTTAAGGATTTTACTAATTCTACCCTCAAATTTCTTCAACTGGTCCAAAATAATTTGTTGTACAAAATTTTCTCTAGGTTTTTCACCTTCTTTCTAAGGGAAGTAATTCATTATAAGCCCAAATATCAAAGGCCAAAGTGAATTCAACTTTATCCTTTTCTTTGGTGAGGATATCCAAGGGATTCATAACTAAGATGGTGTCTTGGTCCCTATAGCTCTTCATGTCTTTCATGGGATGTGCATCCTCATAATAAAAAGCATAGTACCCAAGTAAGTTAAAATCATCCTTCTTATTATCATTCTTCTTACTCTTTTTCTCCTGAGTGTTTTTATCCTTCTTTGCTAAGGAAGTACTTATGTTCTTAGTGAGCTTGGTAGTGGAGGGAGAAGTTTTTTGCTTCTTAAAAGTAGAAAGATCCTTGGCCTCATTCTTTTTTTCTATTCCATCTACATTATCTTCCCATAGGTCCACTAATTCCCTATCATCCTAGGGTTCAATTGAATTGGTTCCATCCTCATCTATTATTTCCATCCCAAATTAATTACTTTCCACACTTTTTTTGCCTTTCCCATTCCCTAGGTTTTTCCTCTTATTCCTAGTACCCCCTCCTTTTTTATTTTTAAACCAATATTAGGACATCTAGCCTTGAAATACTCTGAGAAGAGTAGGATAATCCCTTCATGGAGGATGGGATGAGTAGATTTTTTCTTATGTTTAACTACACTCTAGTTCAAATATTTTAGAATATAATACATGAAAGAAAATTTGTCCCCATACGAAAAGTGATTAAGAAAGACAAAATTGAAACAGTGGGCTCTCTTCTTCCTATAATCTAAAGTAAAATAAGCCCTAACAAAACTCATAACATGCTTTGAAATGGGCTTAATTTTCTTTTTTGAAAATTAATTACTCACCTAGACTAGCACTTTCCTTTCTTTGTCATCCTTGGGGAATTTCTCTAGAGCCTCCTCCATGACCTTTCTTTCCTTTAAAAACCCTTGTAGGGAAGACCAATGATTTTTGAGATGAAGTAAGTGTTGAGTGGGAAAGAGACCCCATACATTGATACATTATACTCCTTCCACCCTCTGAAGAACTCCATTGTAGCTTTAGAATCAAATCCATGAAGCCTTTTGAGGTAAGTGGTAACCCCTCCATTCTCAAGTTGTTCCCAAACCTTTGACATGTCTCTTATTCCTTGTAGGAGTTTGACTCTTGCCTCCTTGGTTTTCCCCCCATGTCTTTGCACTTGCTTTGAAAACCTTTTATAAATTCTTTGAAAATCAACACACTCTGAATAGTGCCAATGCTTATGAGAAAGAGGGCCAAAATAACCCAGAAAATGTGCCACTCATTAGTTCTCTTTATGACCAGACTCCCTCGCATCAACTTGTAATGATCATGTTACATCCTTATATTGGATTACATCCTTATATTGGATAATGGGTGTTACACACATTGCATAATATTATCATAATATTGTCATAATATTGTCATAATATTGTTATATTATATTATATTATATTATTTTACTATGTAATATTACACCTAGGAGCACCTAGATGGATGTGCAACATGGATAGATTCCCATGGGATATTATTGATGAGTTGTATTGTACCATTTTGATAATATTTGATGTAATGATCTAATATTGGGGAAAATAATTAAATGTCCAATATTAAATGTGGGGTCAATGGGTTAGGTAGCACATAGTTTATGCAATACCACTTGATGGCTTTGGGGGACTTGCTACTATATAAGCAACCAAAAAGGTAGTTGTAGAGACAAGACATAAGGGAAAAAGATGAAAAAAGAAAGTCAAGCAAGACAAGGCTTGATAGGTTAGCCAAGGGAGTACTTGTGAAGGTTGGAAGCATGACATGGGATGTGTAAATTCATGCTTGTTCACATGGATTTCTTAGTAGTGGCTATGGCTTTGAAGGCTTCCATGGTTTTATTGCGATGGTGTTTTTACTGAATAATACATGGTGATGGATGCTTTTGGAGGCTGGATTTTTATTTTCCCTCAATGAGGATTTCCCAAGGTATATCTTTTGTCACATTTTTGTGGGTCTGTTGTCTATTCTCTTTCATGTAAATTTTAATTGCTTGTTTATTTTAGATTTATTATGGGTTATATGAAAACAATTATATTTTGGTTGCAAATTTCCTTACGAGTGGTATCAAAGCTATGATTTTATTGTTGTAACCCTAGATTGAATCCATGGGAATGCATGAGAGGATAAAAGAAATGGAAAGATATATGGGTTTCGTAGGTTTTTTGATTAAAATCTAAGAGTTTTGGAGTTGTTATGATGTGATGTTGTCAAATTTTGGGCATGTGAAATTGTTGGTCAAAAGATTTTTTTGGATGTTTCATGTAAATGAGTGTTTTAGGGAGACCTTTTAGAAATGACCTCTTGAAAAAAACTAGACCTCACCATCGGATCCAGGGTGATGTTTCCATACATTTTGATATATAATATGCCCTAGTTTGGTCATAGGGAGAGAAAATACAAAGGTTTTTAGTTTCAACCCATGACAACCATCAAATTTAATCCTGATAGAATTTTTGTCAAAAAAAGAAAATCGCAGTGAAAATGGTAAAAATATTGTCTTAGTAAAATGACCATGACTTTCTCTCAGGGTATCCAATTTTAGACTTCTTAAAGTAGTTGGAAAGATAATTCAGTGCACTACAAGTTAGTACAAGTTTGATTTTATAATTTTGACATTTTGTCAGGTGTTTTGAGCCTAAAAGTTAGATGTTATTTATTTTGAGCATAAATTTAGGCATAGCTTGGGCATATGGAGTCTAATTTTGGACTTCAAGTAGTCAACATAAAGATCTTGGAGAGCTCTATACATTGGTTTAGATTTGGTGCATTTTTGACATGATTTATTTGGTGATATATTTATTTGAATAGTTTATGACATATATTGACTATGGTAACATTGTGAGTTTATGACGTTGTATGTTTTGGAGATTTGAGATTTGATGTCATTGAATACTCAACTTATATTTCAGATTGGTCTCATGATGATATGGTTATCAATATTTATTTTGGATATCTATGATGACTTGTGGGGTCTACAAGTTGTCCAGTATTGTAAGTAGTCTATACTTATAAGTTGTATTTATGGCTTAGATATGAGTTTTCTTTGCCCATTGATCTTTCATTATTGATGCATATTCATATTGGTGGCTTGGATTTAGGTTGTCTATGTCCTAAGTCACATGATTTTCTAATTTGTCTTGATGTAGAAGGGGATGAGATGTTGTTACTAGCTATGATCATGGTGCCATGTATTTTGGAATGACATGATTGGATATATATGTACTTCCTTGATGTTCATTTCTTTGGATTCCTAATTTTGTTATGGTAGTATGTCTTCTTGGTTGAGGATCATGGTTGTTTGGTTTCTTTTGAGGAGCTCATGATGTGCACTTTGAGTTCTTTGATGGCTTGATGCCTTGACTGATTCTCATGGTCAGAATATGGGTTTTTTTTTCACCATGATGCTATGGATAGCTTGGATACATAATTTAGTGAGAGCTTGTGATAGTGATGAGGTGGTAGTGCAAGATTAGCTCCTGGTTTGGTTTGTATCTTCTTAGTTTGGAGATCTTGGTTTCCACTTGGTACTGACACTTTGGTTTTTTCTATGTAGATATGGAGGATCTTCATGCAAGAGATGGATGTTATGATGTCATGGGTGACTCATTACCATGGTTGAGTGGGAGTTATTTGAATTGATATAATTATTGAGTTTTTACAGATGTTGGAGGTTTGTCTTAGATCCTATTTCCATAGAATTGTCTTTGACATTTGCATGGTGCACTTAGTTTTCTTTATGGTGTATGGAGATGGTTCTTCATGGTGTGTGGACATGGTTTTCTTCATGGTGTATGGATATGGTTCTTCATTATGTGTGGAGATGATTTTCTTCTTGGTGTGTGGAGATGGTTGCATCTTGAGGACTCATGGGGTTCTTGGTAAAGATGTGGTTTATGCTTTCATTTGACATATTATCCTTGGTGTTAGGATGATTTCATTATGATGTCATGGTATATTCTTGATATGTGTTTAGAATTTTGACATGTTATGGTGTATTTATATGGAGCATGTTTCCCCTTTTTAGATGGTTAGATCATGTTGTCAAGTTTATGTTCCTTACGCCATGGTTGAAAGTTTGACATTGATCTTGGTTTAGTTTATTGGTAATGAGTACATTGTTATTTTTCTGGATACTTCATGATATTGCTATATTGCATTTGGAGTTGGCATGTATTGATTGGTTATAGATGCTCATGGATACTTAGAGACAGTGATGATGTTGATTTCTCTTGGATTAGAGATGTATTTGTTGGGATGGTTGATGGTTTTAGCCGAAAGTCTGATGGGCATTCACCTGATATGGACTTGAGAGGAGATTGTTCTTAGATGAGTCTTGGTTGGATACTTGGATATCTTGATGAGCATTTTCATTCCCCACTCCTGGTCTACTCGATGGTTTACTACTGGAGAGGTATAGCCCATTGTTTCTCTCCGGTACATTATGTTTATGCTTATCTTTAATGGATATGGATCTTGAGCTATGGTACATGAATTAGTTCTAGAGGGTTCATTTCAGAGATGGTTTAGAATTGGTTATCTCCTTGTGCATATGTTATTTTTATGCTGGTTGAATTTGGGATATAGTTTTATATTGGGCATATTCCTTGGATTCAGAATGTCATTCCTTGGTTTAGGAATGGTTTATGAGAGGCTTACATTCATATGGTATGATTTGTGTGTTGTTGTGGCTTCTTGGTTGAGGTTTTATGAAGGAGATCATACTTGGCACAATTTACATCTAGAGGTGTGTGTAGAAGGATATGATACAGGTTACTGGTTAATGTATTGTGGATGTCCTTGATACTACATGGATTCACTTCTATGAGATGTTGTGAGTAAATTGGTTATATATTTAATATTATCATTTGCAGTTGGAGCTTCTTGGTATATATGTAGCAAGTATTTCTCTTGAGGCTTGTGATTATAGGTTACAAATTAGATATGTTGGTGATGTGAGATTCACTTTGTCTACATTTCGATGTGTGAATAGTTGGAAAAGTTTGGCACTTTCTATCGGTGCTATTTAAGCTATGGAGTTTGACAACTATGGATACATGTGATTACCTTTGGATCAGGTGTTTTTTCTTGGAATTTTCAATTGGTACATGATTTTATGATTCTTATGTGACAGGTTGGATGGATTCATTGTATATCTAGTGGTAGTGGCATAATAGGAGGTGGGACCATTCATATTTGACACGATGGATACTTTAATTTTGTTGTAGGTAGTAGGATAGAGCACTTAATGAACTTTGATCCGTAATGGTGGATGTACTAGGAGGGATTATTTCCTTGTTCATTTATGTGGCCATAGAATGACCTTATGCAATGTATACAAGAAGTGGGATATTGTTGAGATAATGGTGTTGCACACATAGCATCATATTGTTATATCATATTATATTATTTTATTATGTAATGTTGAACCTAGGAGCACCTAGATGGATATGCAACATGGATAGATTCCCATGGGATGTTCTTGATGAGTTGTATTGTAACATTGGGATAATATTTGATGTAATTGTTTAATATTGGAAAAAATAATCAAATGTCCAATATTAAATGTGGAGTCAATGGGTTAGGTAGCGCATGATTTGTGTAATACCACTTGGTGGTTTTAAGGCGCTTGCTACCATATAAGAAACCACAAGGGTAGTTATAGAGACAAGATAGAAGGGAAAAAGGTGAAAAAGGAAAGTCAAGCAAGATAAGGCTTGACAGGTTAGCCAAGGGAGCATTTGTGAAGGTTGGAAGCATGGCATGGGATGTGTGGATTCATGCTTGTTCACATGGATTTCTTGGTTGTGGCTATGGCTTTGAAGGCTTCCATGGTTGTATTACAATGGTGTTTTTGTTGAATAATACATGGTGATAGATGCTTTTGGAGGCTGTGTTTTTTTTTCCCTCAATGAGGGTTTCCAAGGGTATATCTTGTGTCACATTTTTTGGGTATATTGTCTATTCTCTTGCATGTGGATTTTAATTTCTTATTTATTTCAAATCTATTATGGGTTATGTAGAAACAATTATATTTTGGTTGCAAGTTTCCTTACACCTTGAAATACTCATCATAACTATTTAAGTTTCCAATGAGACAACATGTCCTATCCTCATTAATTATCCCTTTTAATCTATAATCTCTTGTGATATTGTCTTGTGTCTTGCCATAAAATCATTTTCTCAACCTGTACTTCCATGTTGGCAATTGAATTAGAAGCCAAATTTTCCTCACTGTATGTATGGGAAATAATGACCTTATCAAAAGTATTTAAAATTGATCTCACCTCTTTTATAATAGTTTCAATAGTCCATGTTGCCAAAACTCTCCCATTTAGATAATTAATGATGTTTTTTGAATCACCTTGCACCTAATTTTTTTGTAATTAGTATCTTTGGCTAACTTAATGACAAGGAGAGACCCTCTAGCTTTGGCCATGTGGCTAGTTTTTCTACCTACTGGAAAAGACACAAAATTTAGACAATTGCCATTCGTATCCTTTATTATACCACCACATCCAGCTTGCTCAGGGTTTCCTTTGGAAGCCCCATAAAAATTTACCTTGATCCATCCTTTAGGGGAATAAACCAAATCACATCCTCTCTATTCTTTTGTTTTTCATTCTTTATGCTAAAGTCACAGAGTAAAGGGGAAACCTAGGTAAAACCATCATTGTTGAGTTTGGTATTTTTCCTTATGATAAGAAAGTTTTCCTTAATACCTCTATTTTCTTTCTTAGTTGTCACCCAAGCCTATGATTCCTTATCCCTAAAAATATGGCAATTTCTTTATTTCTAAATGTTTCAACATATATTAGGAGGGGAGATGTTCCACACAGTCTTAATATTGTCATTCAAGTCCAAAATTTTTCATTGTGTTCAACACTTCAAGGGAAAACCCAATTAAGGTTCCAACTAGTAAGAAAGTGGCTTTAGACTTCACAAGAATAGGAGAAATAATAAAACATATGAAAGATAGTCTCCTAATCCTTTTTGCATAGAAACCATCTATTAACCAAATTAAAACCCCTTCTACAAAGATTATCAAAAGAAACAATTTTGTTCTAAATCATAATCCCATAGAAGATACCCAATTCCAAAGTGATACCTCTAATCCAACAAGAAGCCCAGAAGGGGATGGGTTCCCTGGGGTTGAGAGTAGACAACCCTAAATAAACAAAGTATAGGCCATTTGGATTATCCCCTCAAATTATAGCGTCAAAAGAGTCCCCATTTACTATCCAAGCAATGATGTTTAACTGGATATTAAGTAAGTTGGGATTGATCATAGAAGATTCACCCATTTATCATTCTCCCATTAATCTAAGACTAGATTGCCATAGATATTTTTACATTGGTCTACAATTCCTAGATCCTCAATCTTATCCCTCAAAGGGCCATCCTCCATCCAAATATCCTCCCAAAAGTGGATCCTTCTACCATTTCCCAATTTCCACCTAGCACCCTTACTAGCCACATGTTTAGAGTCCTAAATATATATCCAAATATAAGAGCCAACTTCCACATTGGGAGAAATAAAAAAATACCCTATGGATGGATATGAAAATCATTTTTTTTTCCAAATTGGATTCCTCTCCCTTTCCTTAGAATACATTCTCCAAATTTTCTTGGTTTATAGAGCCTGATTCAATCTTTTAATAGGTCTTATCCCCAAACCTCCAACAAAATTTGGTCTACAAATTTGATCCCAAGCAATGGGAGACATCCTTTTCTTTTCTTCCATGCCTGACCATAGAAAATTATTTTGAGCCCTTTTAAGAAACTCAACATATTTTTGCAAAATTTTAAAGCGGCTTAAGGCATAGGTGGGGAGGTTTTTAAGAAAACTTTTAAGAGGGTAATTTTCTTAGCTTGACTAAGAAGATTCCCTTTCCAACCATCCAATTTATGATTGAATTTGTCTAGAATTCCATTCCAAAAAGAATTTAGAGGCTTTAGGAAAAGAGGGAGACCCAAATAAGAACCCAGTAACAAAGAGATAGGAAAATTGATAATTCTAGATATCCTTTGTTGATGAACAATTATGATGTTGAGGAAAAAATAGAACATTTATCCCAATTGACCAATTGACCCATGACAAAAAAATAAGAGTTAAGATAAGCTTTCATATTTCTAGGTTCAAAAATAGAAGCCCCCCAATATAAATGATGTCCTCTAAAAATTGTTCATGGGTAGAAGATTGAGGATGGGATGAAGGACTGAAGAAAGGATGGAAAAATGAATGGGGGAGATAGGATCTCCTTGACAGAAACCTCTTGAATCTTGGAAAAATTTGGAAAAATATCCATTAAAAATCACAAAAAAGAAGGGGTGGAAATCAATTGGATACACCAACTGCCAAATTCAAATGCCTTGAAGACCTTCAAAATAAAATAATAGTATACTCTATCATAAGCCTTGAATAAATCAAGTTTCATGAGAAAACCTTGTTTATGATATTTAGCTAATAAATGAATATTCTCATGCACCACAATGATAGAATCTGTAATATTACTATGAGGGATGAAACCATTCTGCTGGATAGAGATCAAATCATGAAAAATATTCAATAGCCTACAAATGAGAACTTTTGAAATTATCTTATATAAATAGTTACAAAGATTGATTAGTCTAAATTGATCAACAAAATCAACACCCAAATTTTTGGGAATTAAAACAAGGAAGGTAGAGTTAATTTCTTTCAAAAGGGTGCAACAACCAAGAACTCATTAACCCCATGCGAAACATAATTTCAAATGATGTGCTATAGTTTATGAAAGATAAACATGGGGAATCCATTTGGACCAAGGGATTTTTCATCTTCGAAGACATGACAAAATTTTTGATTTTAGAGTATGACGAGATCGCCATAAGGGCTCTATTTTGAATGTTAGAAACCAAGTTTGGAATGGAAGACAATAGCTTTCCTTAGTTAGTCACATTAAGATAATATTCTACACTAAGAAGAAAAGAAAATTTATTCCTCATTTTCATAGCTATCTCTTCCTCTTTGTTAGTTCTACCTGTACCCATGTTGAGATGATATATTTAGTTGGGAGCCATGTGTCTAAGAGTGGTAATATGAAAATAGTTAGTATTTATCCCCTTCATCCAACCAAGTAGTCCTGATCTTTGCCTCCAAAACATCCCCTCCTTAGCAATAATATCATGGTATTTGACAAGGAGATCATTTTCCTTATCATAAAGTGATTAGAGTATCATTCCATATGGATCTTGTCCTAGAAATCTTTCATCTTAGTTTGAATATCATTCTTAGATTCAAAGATGTCAAAAAAACTAGCATTGTTCCAAATTCTAATGCACTTCTTGACATTATAAAGATTTTAAACCACCTTGAACATAGTAGTACCATCAACCTTGATATTACACCAAGCTCTAAATAGCTAGTCAAAATTGGGATATGCCATCCATATTTTATCAAATCTAAAAGGAAAATTCTTCTTACCAGATATTGGAGTAGTAGAAAAGACAATGGGGAAATGATCAGATCCAATCTTATAAAAAGCAGAGAGAGAATGAAAATACCTCTAAATCCAATCATGGGATATCAAAGCTCTGTCCAACCTAACTTGAATAAGATCCTCTCCCAACCTTCAGTTTGTCCATGTATACTTTGTTCCTTCGAATTCAAGGTTCATTAGAGCTTCATGAGAAACAAAGTCCAAAATATCTAATCCACCATCTTGAGCGATAACATTTCTCCTAATTTCTTCCCTTCATTTAAAGAATAATTAAAATATCCTATAACCAACCAACTGGAATCCTTGAAAGAATTCCTAACATCAACAATCCTATCTTAAAATTGCTTCCACAAAAAAAATATTGTTGGGAGAATTAATATTTGATATAACCCAAGAGACATTCTCTCTTAAGTGATGACATATTACATTAATAATATTTTAGATTAAAGAAAAAACAATTTTTGAGGGGACTTGAAAACCCTTACAAAAACATAAGATATATGAGAAGGATCACTAGGTTTTACAAGGACCTGGAACCTGAAGTTCACAAAAAAGCATGATAAAACTAGGTTTTACAGGGACTTGAAACTATAAAAGTTTTAAACAAAGTACTAACCCATGTTTTACAAGGACCTAGAACCTAGAGTTAAAACTGTAAAAAGTTGGAAATGATAAAAAATAGGAAATCAAAACCAACAATCCGACTAGAGACCAAACACCTACAAACCATATCAACAAACAAATTAGCTCTTTAAAATGTTAATAATACCATCATAAGAAAGAGGAATATATCTGAAATAACATTTGGGTTTCAAAAGATTAGAGTACCCTAAAATGCTACTTCAACATTTGAAAGTTTTTAGTTTTTCCACATGATCCTTTGGAATCTTAGTCTCTTGAAGAAAAACCATATCTAGCTTATGATATCTAACAATTTTACTTAAAACATTCTTCTTATGAGGGTTATTTAAACATCTAATATTCCATGAAAAAATCTTAATTTTTTTGGAGTAAAATTCTAGATGGTTTTCTGCTTACCATTTGCAATATTTTGCATACTCTCAATTTCTATAGTCTACCTGGTTGTTCTTCTCACCAAAGGATTCTTGGGGGAGCTCACATCATCTTTATATGATCCATGGGTAGACCTCCCTATAGAGGTGTAAGACCAAAGTTCCTTCTCCACCTTCTTCCTGCTCCTTGGTAGAGTATTTTTAGATCATTTTAGAGCATTCTCCTTGGATTTGACCTTCCTATTGTTGGAGGAAATATCATCATGAAGGGACTGTTTGAAGAACTTCACATTCTCTAGTTCAACAAAGAGATTAAGTTTATTTCCTCTAAAATTGGGAAAATCTGAGCATCTTGAAAGAAAAGGCTTATATCTATACTTGAAAGGGAATCCTCCACCCTTTAAGGGTGACAAAAGGGCTTGTGTTTGATTTTTCCTTCCCCTTGATCAACATCATGAGTATTAGGAACAACAAACCCAACATACTTGATAAATTTTTTGAGTTTTCTTTCCTAATATCAATGACATCCACAATCGCCTTATCTTAGGGGTCTCCTTCCCCATTTTCCTTCTGATTAAGATTCTTAGAATCCATTTGTTCATTTTCATAAACCAAGGACTTGGAAACATTTTCTTCCATTTGGGTTTCATCAAGCACATTTATCTCAAGGGGTTTCTCCTTATCAGACTGCACTTGCTCCTTGAGGGGAGGTATCTTTTGTTGGTCATTCTGTTGATTCCCATAAAGCATTTAAAAAAAGAGGACCCTTCCTTATCATTTAGTTCATCCACACTATTTACCATTTTTTGACCCTTTACTTTCCAAACTTTTTTCTCCTTTGGTTGTTTCTCCATCCCAACTTTATTAGCCCATTTCTTATGTTTCTTGGAATATTTCTCAGCCCAATGTCCTACATTCTTCCAAATAAAGAACACAAATGATAAATATTCATAGAAAACTTACTACTAACATTTTCCTCTCTTAGATACTATGTTTATATTCTTTGGAAATTTTAAAATTTGATGAACATTAACACATATTCTAGCAAAAATGAGCCTGGATTTTGGGCCAGTCATGGGTTCAATATAAATAATCTCACCAAAATAGGAAGCTAGACCTTTCAAGACATCTTCATGGAAATATTCTAAAGGAATACTAGGGAATGAAATGAAAGAAAGTATCATATATATAAATTTTAGGGTCCTATTTTTCCAAAGCCAAAGAGTTTTTACCAAACATCCAAGGACCACTGTAGAGAGAAAATTCGACATCTTCCTTTCTTGTAAAGCTAAAAGAGAGGAACATGCATGGAAGAGAAATAATGTCAACATATCCCTTAAGAATTCATTTGCCCTTGACCATATTTTAGACCACTTCAATGTTGGGGCTAGGCTACAAGAATTTTCCCACTAGCATTAGTTCCATAGAAGAGATGGAGTGGTCAACTAGAGAGTCTAGAACATGGATTTCAAACTCATCTTTTTGAAAATAAGCTTTACATGTAATAGGTGAGAAAGAAGACTTACCATTTTGCTTGAACCCAAAAAGGGAAGACCATTTTTGGGGACCAGGAGAAGCCTTTGTATTATTCTTATTATTCTCCTCCTAATGACCATGTGATACACCATTCTATGGATCCTTAGGAGCCATGGGAAGAGGGAATCACACCAGTATGTGGATCCCTAGGAGCCATGGTGGGAGGGACCCCATCTTGTGCCCCATTAGAGCTTTCATCTTCCCCTGAAACCTCATTCAAATCACCTCCCGAAACCCATCATTTCCAAAACCCTTGCCTCCAATCCGTTGACCCTCAGACATGCTAGTATTCACCTACAAAGGCTAGAGGTAGAGCGATGAATACCATTGTCTATTTTCTCATTTAAACTAGAGTTCAAACTTTCAATCAATGGGAAACAAAGTTAGCTGCACTATATTTATTGATTTTCCTTCTTTCCACTAGAATGAATGAGTCCTTACCCTTAGTATCTTTCTCCATGTTTTTGTGACTATTCTTTTCCTTAGTGGGAAAGATATCTATCACAAGATCATTAGTATGTAAAACTCATGATTATCTATGGAATGAAAATATAAAAAAGAATGGACTTCACAAGATACATGCTTTGAGTATTTGAAAGCAAAGAGGAGCAATATCCCAATACATTGTATGAACAAATAGACATAGACAGTAGATGAACCATTATATTTTCTTTCATCATTGGTAGTGAACACAATCTCCTCACTTCTAGATTTGCATTCTATGATTTCACTTTCTTCAAGACTCATCTTAGGATTACCTTCAAGATAAGGCAACATATCTACTTCTAGTTTCTTGTCACTACTTCATTTGTCCACATCAAGAAAATCATCATCACTACTTGGTTTGTCCTACTTAGGAGCTCCATTAGTGCATTAGGAACTAAATATATTAACATTGGATTCTCTCCCATATCTATCTCAATCATTTCCAAGGTTATGAGAGACCATATCTATGAGTTGATGGAGCTATAAATAAATTCCCATCTTTAGGCACATTTTCTCCTTCCTAGTTTGCATAAATTTTCTTTTCTTTCAAAAGCTTCTTCTCAACTAGTGTTTAGTTATTATTCACCTTATTTGTTTTCAAAGGGTACCTCTTCTCCCAATGACCACTGTTATTGCAGAGGAAACAAGTAAATGACATAGATTCAAATTTTGGTGACTATATTAATTTTGTCAACTTGGACATAATCTCCATAGAATATGGAAGATCAATTATGTTATTACTATTAGATTTATTTTATTATTACATTGATTGAATATTGGTTGGGATTCAGTTCCCTTCCAACTCAACTCTTGAAAATATATTTCATGGAATTTATTTTTCATTTTTTATGGGTCCTTGCTAGAGAAAACCTCATAATTTTTGTACAAGAAATTGTGGTTGGATTATGGGTTTGAGGGTGAGTTGAGGAGATTTTGATGAGTTTATTTTGCAATCATTTTCTAAGAGAGGTTCATCAATTGTTTGATAAGGGATTATTTTCTATAGGATTAGGTTGATTTTCTAATGGTATTGTAATAGATTTGAAGATTAGACTAATGTTCCTGTATGAATTTGATTGATATTTGTTTGCTTTATCTTTCGTTAGATCTTTGCAGGACCTAAGGGAGGGATTTAATCCCTTATTCTTATTTCTTGAAAGAAAATGATTGTTATGATTTTTGTGTTTTTTAATGCCTAAAATATCTTCTATTTTTTGTTGGAAATTTGGAAATGATTGTGTTTAATATTTCTTTTTAAATGTGTTTTTATAGGGTTTAAATGAACCTCTATTAGGTTTTTTACTATTGTACTTGCATAACTATTTTAGGGTTTCAATCGATTGGTTTTCTAGAAACAAAAATATCTTAAATATGTATCTCTCAAACTTTATTTCAAGGGTCTAACTAATGTGTGATCTTAAGTGTCAACCTAATTTGTCTCATGAAATTGTCAATCCACATTTACCAAGAATTAACATCACTTATTTTATGTAGTTGCATTAAATCCTTGTAGATATTTTATTGAGTGTATATAGAAATTACATACCATTCTTGTTTTGGTGAATAATTGGTCAAGATTAGGGTTTTAAACCTATACTACAAGCTTGGGATTTTTGTTTGTCATGTCTTATCTATCATGGATGCTCTGTGGGAAAATTATATGTGGAAATTATGTGAATTATACATTCTTTGAATTCTATGTTGATAAATTGATCAAATTGGATTCTTGGTTAGGGGTTTAGGGTTGTCCATTAAGAAAGGCAATATGAGTATTCCTAAACTAGAATATTTTTATTATTTATTATATATATATATAGATATATCTTATGAATTTTTCCTTAAGGGATACAAAACCTAGATAAATGGTAGGGGAGTGGCTCTCAATACGCATTAGGGTTCTAAGTAGTTTCCAAGATAATTAGCGACAACTTTAAGTCCCCTTCAATAAAGTAGAAAAATACAAGTGAATCATTTGAAATTGTGCAAAATTAGAGAAAACTATTGGAAAGTAGGTCTTTTCTATGTGTTAGAAAAATATACAATGTTGGTGATTTTGCCTTGTATTCATTATAATAAATCATTTAACAATTTAAACACTTTAATATGAATGGTTGTTTTTATTTGTGATTTCACCACCATAAAAAAAATAATAATATAATTTTACCAATGGTGTTTACTTAATGTACAAAACTATAAAATACTTCTTGGTGAAACATGCTTTTATATTTAAACTAATAAAATCATCATGCTAGTGTTCTATTAATACTAACCCTACCCAAATCCTAACTGTAATTATAATTCTGAATTTATTTTCAATTGTAACCATAACCCTAAATCTAATTCTGACCATAACCCTAATCCTAGCTATAATACTAAGTACCTTACTCCTAACTGTAAACCCTACATGCTATCGCTAATCATGTTCCTATTGAAACTCTATTCATCACACTTATTTTAATACTAATTCTAAATCTAATGATAATAAACATTATAAAACTATACCAAATCTAGACTAAAATATCACAATACATATTATATTAATGCTAGCTCTAAATGTAACTCTAGCTATTAAAATAATCATAATATGAATAAGTGTTAATTAAAATATAATTTCAAACCTACTCATATTTGTAACTATATTACCATGTATGATACTAATTCTAACTATGAAACCTACATCTCCTTGGTAACTACATCCATAAGCTTACTGTTAGATAAACCCTAATCTTAAACCTATGGCTAATACTATGTATGATTTAATCCTAACTATGAATTATACATCCTAACATTTTCCACAACCTAAAACTAACCCTAAACCCTAATTGTAAATGTAACACAACATATGATACTAATCTTAAGTATACAATGTACATCCTAATCCTAATCACACCCTAGACCTTAACATATCACTATATTCATAACTCTAACATTACACCCTTAAAAATCCTAATTTTAACATTGACCCTATTTGTAATAATAGCCCTAATCCATCTTCTAAACCTAATACTAATTCAAACTCAACACTCTACACCCCATCAATAATCTTACTATAAACCCTAGTTTCACTAAATATGATACTAATCCTAACAATAAACCTAATGTCTTATCCCTAACCACATCCCTAATCTCACTCTATCCCTAATCCTAACCTTGACTCTTCATCGTAATCCTTACCACAATTCTAATTATTATTGTTAATATTATACTACTCATAACTTTACACTTTTCAATTTAATTTTAACCATGTCCTTACCCTAACTTGATAATAACCTTAAGACTAACCCTAACTTTGACCGTAACCATAACCCCATCCTTAACATTTCAAATATTATTATTCCTAAATTTAAATAATACACTATATAAATTCCAAACCTAATTTGACTATTATATTAATCCTAATTATAACCATAATCACAAAAATAACCTTAATACTAACTTGAATTACAACATTGAACCCGATTGTTGCCCTAACTCTAATCTTAACCATAGTTGTAGCACTAAGCTTAACCATGATAGTAAATCTAACCCTACGAATACTCTCAAAAGTAACCCAAACCCTACCACTAACCTTATAACTTTCCATAACTTTATTTTTAATCGTTAACATTACACTATTACTAAGGTTATACCATTCACCCTACTCATAACAATACCTTACCATTGACCATAGGTGAAATGCTAAAGTTAATTATTTTACTTACCTTAATTTTGATAATTTTAATTTTGTTAAAAACATAATCATACTACTAATAATTTGAATTTGAATTTATAATATTGAATATAATAGCTATCCTAACACTAACCTTAATTGTAACCCTAGCACCAACATTAACTATAATAATGACACTAAACATAACCCTAACACTAACCACACCACTAACCCTTACCAAAATTTATTTAAAGATTAAAAATCATAAAATATCTTATTTTTTGTGCTACAATAGATACTAGCTTATATACATAGTACACTAAGAGTAATACTTTTGGAGGAACTTATTTTCATCAACCTTAACACACAAATAACCTTAGGATTTCATGAAAATAGATGTCTCTAAGAGAATTACTATTGACATACTATATCTAAGGTAGTAACAATAATATTTATATTTTAAAAAAATGGCACAAATATCTCATCATAGAACAATTGAACAAAAAATCACATTATTTTGGAACTTTTTAAAATGTAGTGTTGTTTATTAAAATTGATTATATTAACTTTTGAGTTATAAGAACTAAACTGATTTAGTTAATCATATGATCAATTAGTATTTTCAATAATTGATTAAGTTTAAAAACTACATTTGAATTTATAAAAATATTATTTTATAAACAAAATAATACATCTATAAATTTATAGTTCTCTTGCACCTTCATGATAGATCATGTAGTATGATCTGAAATGTCGATGGTAAAAAATTGTTACACAATTGAACTTAGAAATAAAAATATAGTAATATAATCAAAGTAAACCTAACCATACCTCAATAGTACCATAACAAAATGTTGTAAGCATGAATGTTGATGATATTCCTATGGGAGAGTATTGCAGATATGTTACTATGATGATATGTTACATTCATGACTGAGTTTGTCATTGATGTCAACATAACAGTCTTCTATGGTATCTAACAGAAGAACAACATAAAGATCAAGTTGGTACATATGACTAGTTGAGTATTATCACTATTCAAGGTTATGGGAGATACTTTTGAGTATCTAGTATATGGAGTTAACATTGGATGAAGAAATTTTAAGTATAGAAGAAGTTATGTAAGTTTTGGTGATGTTCGTTCTAAGATAGAGTTTATAGAAGCATGTTCTGGTGAACTTATTATATCTCTTAGCATAATTTTTATTCTAAGAATCAAGGTTGAGGATGTGAATAAGACATGTTGGTGATGACATGGCTAAGTTTTCTCATCATAATGTTATGTGTATCGAAAGATATTCAAGTTGCAAGGTAAAAGATTAATGTTATTGCTAAGTGTAACATGTTCTTAATGTGGTCTGATAATAATTAATTAAGAAGGTCTAACAACTAACTCAAGGAATTTTTTTTTGGACTAGTTATAAAGGAAGGACATTTTTATTTATCAAGTATGACATGGTGAAGTAATTTGTAAGTAGCACAAGAGTGAAATACGAAGTTGAGTAGAGGAGAGTGAAAGTGAAGGAAACTTCATTGCCGAGGTTTTATTGTGTGATCCAAGGTTTGATATCTGGATCTGAGGTTCGTGACCTAGTCTATAAGGTCTGAAAATGATTGGTTCAGTTGATCCAATAGAGGAAAGAGGAACTTAATAATAAATTACTTTCCTGGGTAGTGAGATCTTCTTGTAATTGCATATTTGGGCAGTGAGATCTTCTTGCATACATTGTACTACAACTCCTAACAGGGATTCAAAGTCTCCTAATAGGGAATCATATGTACTAAATGTTGTAATAGACTCCTAATAGGGTCCATCCTCTAACAAGGAATATTTATATTAGTACATCATCTTGTGGGCATCATTCCCATCGGGGTTTTCCCATTGATCAAGGGTTTCCCTAGTTAACATATTTGGTGTAATTGTCTATGTATATTGTTATGGTTGCTGTTTACTTTGGTTGAATGGTTAAGTTTATTTAAAGAAGATAAATGTTTGTGGATAACTGATTCACGCCCCTCCCAGTTATCTTTGTGGACTATTGTTTCTAACACAAAATTGAACTAATAAAAATACTAATAATAATTAGTTCTCTTGCACCATCATGATAGATCATGTAGTATGATTTGAAAAATTGATGGTAAAAAATTGTTACACAATTGAACCCAAAAATAAGAATTAATTAACACTTGCACCATAGGAGGTGCAAGGGAATAACTGATAGGCAACTTTGAAAGTGACGATTTTGATAATTGCTAACTTATTAAAAGTTTAAACTCCTTAGAAAATATTTTAATGATTGAACTAATTGACATAATATTTTAAATATTAAATATTGTCACATTTGATCAATACATAAACAATGATTCATTGGTCAAAGTCTGCGTTGGAGTACTTTTTTATCTTTGAATAGTTGTTATTTTGTGCTATACAACTTTTTGGAAAAATTATTATATAATTACAATGAGATGTTTTTTTGCAATTAGAATGCTTAGATTTTTTTTGGAAAATAAGTGCTATTTGAGTTTGCGATATTTATTTTGTTTACATGTCCAATTAGTAAATATTAATTTAATATCAATATATTTATCATAGTAATTGGAACCAATTTTAAAATTATAATATTTGGACATGACATTGTATATTATCACCAAATATAAATCCAAATATATTTATTATTAGCTACTAGATTATGCAAAACATTGAATCTTAAAGTAATAGTTTGTATATATTTTAATTGAATACAAATAATATTTGTTATTATGCAATAAAAAGTTTGTGAACAATTGTATTACAATGGGTTTTTGTACCCAATATTTGTAGAATGCATTAATGAATACTACCTTTTTTAGATTCACACAATCTCTTTTTTCTTACAAATTTGTGCAACCCCAAGGCTTGAATGGAGAAATATGATGTGTGAGAGGGTAGGCCAAGTACAGGAAGAAAGAAGTACCTACATTAATGGAGAATCAAGAAAGCTCAAGAATTATGGCATAGAATGTAAAGCTAAATGGTTGTATGAATGAGGGGAAGAGTGTGGTGGTAACTACAATGCATAATATTTGACAAGCCCAATGTTTAAGATTAATAATGGCATTGTCAAGATACAAATTCATACATCAAGAGGTAGATTGCATATGATGTTCTATCAGAGGAGTTGAATTGAAAATTTATTCTAGTGTGTGCATGTGAATTAAGCATTCCTACTTGGAGAGAGCATGATCTAAAATCCATTGTCATAGTAAGGTACATATTTTATTCATTCCAAATATCAAATAGGAGAGTTCCTTGTTGCCAAAAATGCATCTATAGGACCGAGGATGATATTTTTGCAATTTCCACTTGTCATTTCTCTACTGCAATCTAAGAATCCATAACCCTTGTAGAGTTACCTACATTACCTGATTTTCTCAACCTTTTCCTTTTTAGTTAGTTGTCTTGTATAAATGAAAACATTGAAGTTAGGTCTAGGTTGGAAACCATTCTTTTATTGAAAGGAATGACCTTTTGATTTTTCACTTAGTATGATTATATAGATCAACTATACAATAACCCATATAGGGATTTACTATCAATTATTTATTTGAAGATGTAATGAATGATGCCCATTCAATTTACTGTAACACATAATTAGTCTACTTAAATGATGTAAGAGTTTACAGGCTAACAATGTCAAACAAAATCATATGTCCTAATTAATCTGAGAAAGGCCAGTTGTTTGGTGTGCATAGCTTGGATGAAGGATTAATTATGGATATTGTAAAGATAATACAATACCCAATTTGGTTATGAAGAAAGAGATTTATGTCCTTTGTTACATCCCCTTGGTGCACAAGGATTACTCCATCAATTGATTTGCAATAAGACAAGAATTTGTGCATGTTAGATGACTTGGTGAGCTGTAATTGTAAGAAATTTTGTAGTAGGCAAGCGATAGAGTCAACTTTTCTAACTCATATCCATTTATTCCACCAATGAGAAGCATGATTTTTTTTCATTTTCATAATTCCTTCTTTTTGTAAGCCATATTCAAATTATCCTAGATTTGAATTTCAATGTAAAAAATTGAAAATTATGCATATGTAAAAATTGAATAGACATTGACGTGGCTACAAAATATACCAATTTTTGTTAAAGAAGAAAACTATACCTTCTATGCTTTCCATTTTAGGAGTTTTTTTGAGCTTGTATGACTATACCACTTGATGTTTAACTGCAGGAGCTCTTTTAGTTTGTGTTGTTTTCTTTTTTTGTAAGTTATGTAAAACTGTACCTACATTAAAAACAAATAAATTTAATTATAATTCTTATTTTTGTAAATTTGTAGTTGAAATTTAAGTGTAAAGGATGTAGACCTCTCTTTATAAAGGTACAAAATAGATCTCCATTATTTCCCTTTATTTTATTTTATTTTTTCTGCAGGAGGTTCAAATTATTAGTCAATTACTTGTAGTAAGTTTTTGGTAATAAAGAAACCAAAAATATACAAGCTTGTTTATATGAATGCTACAATAATAATTTTAAGTACTTGGATGACCTTTTTTAATAGTATCTTTGTTCCTCTCGATGTGTTTTATTTGGAATGAGTAGAATCATTTTTTTTGTATCCCATCATTCTCAAGCACATCTTTTTGGACTGTGGTTTATTGGCTTACTTTTGTCAGTCACCTCAAGGTTAATTCTTATGAAAATCAATCTAAAAATTTTCAAATAATGTATTTGTAAAATTTGAGGAGGCAATAACATGGTGTGGTAGTATACTTTTTTTTGACACCTTGTAAACCTTGCATTTCTCTCTTTCTTGCTCCATATAGTGGTGAAATGAGTAACTTTTCTAAATTAGAGTGTATGGTGACTTAACTTGGAAGATTTTTTACTTAGTATATTTTTTGTAGTAGTCACTATTAGGTAATAAAGAATGATATCATACAATCTTGTCACTATGAATATTGTTGAACTCGTTTTGCATGGATGACTTACCCTTTTGTGTAGGGTCATTTGTATGTGAAATTTTATCTATGTAGATGTGTTGTATCAAGTTATTACCAGTTTGAATTCTCATTGATAATTGTGAGATATTTCTATTCAAAGTCATTATACAATTCTTTTTAGATATATGACACAATGACTCCTATTCGTTTGACTTTACCCATATTGGTTTTAAACCAATCACCTTTAGAATGCGTTAGAGATGTTACAATGGCCATTCTAAAAGACATAAGATGGTGATCAATCAAGGTTCTTTAAATTTGTCATATTTCCTTTGTAATTGATGTCATTTCCATTTTCCTCTATAGTGAAAATCAATGTAACAAGTCATTAACTACTCATTTCTAAATACTTAGTAGACACAAATGTGGAAAGAAAAAATACCTTTTTCTAGGGGAAGCAAAGTAAAAATTCATGTTGGAACTACATTTGGAACAATTGTAATGTTTTCATTGATGTGAAACCTTACTGGTAAGAAATTTGCTAATAGTGTACAATGCCATATTATTTGATTGATGTAGAGAATTTTAAAAGATAGACAACAAGATGAACTAGTAAAGTGGTTGAGTAAAGAGGAGTAAGTATGATGGAACTACAAAGGGAAATTAATCAATTAGTATTTGAAAAGATAATATGTTGTTTAATCATTGTATTAAGTAAAGAAGAAAGTTGAGTTGAAATGGAGAAGAGATGATTGATGCAAGTCAAGAAGTTGAGTAAAACATGAGTTTGACTAAGTAGTAGGTTACTAGGTCAATAGAGAAGTTAAGCATTATCCAACAGAAGAGTAAGAAACTTAAGTATTAGCCGAGTGATGGTAATGACCAAGCAAGATGATAGTAAACTAAAGTAATAACTGATGAAAGTGATGGCTAAGAAAGCCAATGTAAGCTGAGCAAGACAAATAATTAGTGACTGAGCAACTTAGTAGTGACTGAGCTAATGAACATAGTGATGACCAAGTGTCAACAAATTAATAGTTTGTGAAAGAATCAAGATTTGAGGCTGACACAATTGAATTTACAGAATATTCAAAGTGCCTTAAAGATTAGTATTGATGAGCTAGAATATTTAATGCATGAATTGTATTTTTTAATCAATCTAAGGTGGAGATTCAATGAAAAGTTTCCAAAAGTTTTGAGGAAAGAAGTAGAAGGACAAAACAATGGACATATTTAATGGATATGATCAAACCCTAAGATCTATGGTTATGTTTAAGCGATAAAAGATTAACCTATCTATTTAAGGAGGCATATGAGATGATTTATTGGTTGGATGGAAAATTTGTGAATAAATTTGAAGAACAAGAGTTGCAAAGGAAAAGTAAGAAGTTGGTGAAAGGAGATTGCTTGAAGTTTTTCCAAGCAGATCAAAGATGGAGAATGTGATGAAAACCAGTCAAAGAACCAAGAATGAGCATAATGGAGATCTAAACATGTAAAGTGAGCTGTATTTTATCATATCAACCTAGCTATTATTTTCTAATCATCATGGTAGTAAAATAATTTAATCAAGGTTGACCTAATAGTCATATTGTAAATCTTTTAATCAAGGTCACATTCTAATGGGATGTTTGAAAGACCTCTAACAAAGCCACTCCTAATAGGGTGATTAAATCCTTTAATAGGGTCACACCTAATAATTTTTTTGTAACCTTTAATAGGGTTAGCTCTTAACTGAGCTCACTTCAGAAGAGTGAAAAACTAGTAGCATTTTACTTGGGAGTTTTTCACAAATTGGGTTTCCACATTAAATCTTTGTGTCATAGTTGTGTGAATCTTGTTTTCATGTCTCATGCTATTTCTTGTTACATGTTTTTGCAATTTGGCTAACATTAAACTAGAGAGCTAAGTGTTTATATGAATAAGTTGGATTATTAATGATTTGGTAAATTGACAGAGTGATTCATGAGTTTGATTAAGTTGTTTGAAGTTGTTAAAAGTTGAATTGGTATAACTAGACTAGAGGATAATTGACTCACCCCCAAATCAGTTATTCTAATCATTCTAACAATTGGTATAAGAGATTTGGTACTTAGAAGGAAATTTTGAAGGGACTTAAGCTAAAGATCAAGATGTACAAGAGAGAGGTACCCAAGTTGAACAAAGAGAACTTCCCAACATGGAAATTTTTGATGGGATTATATAGAGTTGGAGATTCTGCATTATACTACTTGGAGACCAAATTTATAGAAGTATCTAGACCCATAACAATTTAGAAAATAAGAGAGAAGTAGGAGCACAATCAAATGATGATAGATTTGGCATCTTCCCTAAGTTATGCCAAGTTTGGTGATATGAAGGATTGCACTACCACAAAATAAATGTGGGATAAGTTGGCACAAATTTACGAAGGAGATAAAAATGTGTTAAGAGCTAAAGCTGAAAGTTTGAGAGGCATATTTGATGACATGAGAATGAAAGAAGGAGAAATTGTTGCCCAGTATTGTGGCCAAATCAAAGAAGTGGTAAATGCAATTAGAGATGCTAGAGGAGACATACCTAAAGAGATTTTGATCATCAAGGTATTAAGAATTTTACTTCCTATTTATGCAATTAGAGTATTTACAATTCAAGAACTGATATGTACAACTAGTAATAACCTAAACCTAGATAGTCTAATTGTTAGACTCACTACATTTGAATTGTCGAATTTTGATAACTATACACCTTCTACTATTGAATGTGCTTTCAAGTATCAACTAACCCTTGATGGATGTAAAAGAAAGAAAAGTTCAAAAAGTAAGCCTGTGGATAGTGATAGTGAATCAAATGATGACCTTGAGGATCTAGAATCATTTTTGACAAGAAGGTTACCAAGAGGAAAAGGAAAATACAAAGGTAAACATCATATAATCTATTTTACATGTAATAAAATTGGTCATATTGCTGGAAGGTGTCCTGACGAAGATGAAAAAGAGGAAAAGAAAGACAAAAGATACTGAGGAAGGAGAGACTAGTGACAATCAAGGTAACAAATAATACATGGAAAAAGATAAGAAATCATACTACATTACTAAAGAAGATGGTTTTGAAAGTGATTATGATGAAAATGATGAAGTTGTTTATGTTGCAATGAAAGATGATTTTGATGAATATTATAAGGTTGAGAAAATTGCTCTTATTTCACATGTTAGTAAGAATGATAAATGGATAACTAATAGTGGTTTCTCACATCATATGACTGTTGATACAAGTAAGTTTGAAAAGATAGAACACTATAATGGAATTTGTGTTAAGTTTGGAAATGATGCACATGTTATGTGAAAGGTAAAGGATTCATTATATTGAATGAAAAGATCATATGTGACAATGTGTATTGGATTGATGGACTAAAGTACAATTTGTTGAGTGTGGCACAATTGAATAGTTCAAGCTACCAAGTTGAATTTCAAAACAAGAACACACAAATCTATAGTGTTACCAGTGAATTGATTGGAAGTGGAGAGAAAACAAGAAGTAACTTGTTCTATCTAAACCTATATAAAAATACATGTTTATTTTCACAATTTGAAGATGTTTGGTTATGGCATAAGAGGGCATGCCATGTGAACTTTGATAATTTGGTAAGAATTAGTAAGATGGAAAGAGTACGAGGATTAACAAGATTGATAAAAACTAATAAAGTGACGTACAAACAATATCAAATGGAAAAATGACAAAGTCTAGTTTCAAGAGAAAGGCATATTCTTTTGATGATATTTTGGAGTTGATTCATACTAATTTGTGTGGTCCTATTGGAGTGAAAAGTTATTATAGTGACAAGTACTTTATCCTATTTGTTGATTATTTCTCAAGAATGATGACTGTGATGCTTCTCAGAGAAAAATCTAATGCTTTTTAATTGTTTAAGTGGTACCAAGGCCAAAGGATAAGAATGTGATTCAAATCAAGTGGGTATTCAGAAATAAGTTGAATGAGAAAGGTGAAGTGACGATGAACAAAAAAAGGTTGTTTTGCAAGGGATATGCAAAAGAGGAAGGAATTGACCATGGAGAGACATTTTTCCTAGTTGCAATTCTCAAAGGAGTAAGAACATTAATTGCATATAATGCTTACAAAGGATTCAAGGTATATCAAATTGATGCCAAATTTGCATTTTTGAATGAAATCTTCAAAGAATAGGTCTACATTGAATAACCTGAAGGTGAGGTTGAACATGATAAGAAGAAAATGGTATGTAAGTTGCACAAAGCCTTATATGGTTTGAAAGAAGCTCCCAAAACATGTCATGAAAGATTAGATGCATATTTGGTGAGAATTGGTTTTGCAAGAACTAATGATAATAATAATCTATATCTAAAAAGTAAATTCGAGGATAAGATATTGGTAGCTAAAATATTTCTTGATGATATCATATTTGGATGACATTATTTAATGTGCAAATCATTTTCTAATGAGATGAAGAAATATTTTGAGATGTTAGTGTTTGGAGAGATAAAATTCTTTGTTGCTTTGCAAGTCTATCAAATGAAAGGAGATATATACATTAAAAAATCAAAGTATATCAAGGAGACATTGAAGATCTTTGGAATGGAAGATTCAAGACCAGTTGGAACACCTATGGCTACTGGACATAAACTTTCAAAGAATGACAATTTTGCTAAAGTAAATCAGACATTGTACATGTCAATGATTGGCAAATTGCAATATGTTGTTCATATCAGATGTGACATTGAATTAGCTATTGAAATTATTACAAGATTTTCTATTAATCTTAAGGAGAACCACTTGATGAATGTGAAAAGAATATTGAGATATCTAAAAGGAGCATAAGACTATGGTTTATGGTATAAGATAAATGAAAAGTTTGAGCTGAAAGTTTACATAGATGTTGATTGAGTTAGAAACATTGATGCTAGAAACAATACTAGTGGAGGAGCTTTATACCTAGGCAAGAAATTGATTTCATGGACAAGTAAGAAGAAAAATTATTTTACACAATCCACAATAGAAGTTGAATATGTTGTAAAAAAAGTTAATTACTCAAATATGGTATGGATCAAGAAATTGTTAGAATATATGAAGGAAGAGATTACTGAACCTGTGGTGATATATTGTGATAATGAAAGTGCTATAAAAATATCCAAGAATTCTATGATGCACACAAAGACCATGAAAATTTCAATTAAGCATCATTGCTTAATGGAATTAGTGCAAGACAAAGAAGTATGACTGGAATATGTGAGAAAAAAAAGCATAGCTGATATATTCACTAAGGCATTACCCAAGGATTCATTTGTGAATCTAAGAGGCAAGTTAGGGGTCATTCCCCTATGTGAATAAAACTAAGAAGAGATGCATCATTGCATCAATTTTTATGATTGAAATATCTTACAGATTGATGTAGAAGGTCACAGTTTTGGAGGTGCCTAAAGTTGTGAAAATGAGGATAGTAGTATGAGTTGACAAATTTGCAAGTAGGTGATGAAAGAGGGAGAGATAATTCAAATATTAGTCAGTACAAAAAGTAAAGAGGGATATGTATACATGTTTCCTTTGGTATTGTTGTGAAAGAGGAAGATGAATATCAAGTTACCATCCAATATCTAAAGAGGATGTGAAATATGTCAAAGAGGGAGCTAATACAATTGGAATTACAATGAAGAATATCAATTAGTATCATAGAGGGGGCATATGATAAATTAAATATATGATAATCAAAATGAAACTAAGGATACTAATGAAGATTTGATACAAAACATTGAGGGAGCTAACAATGAAAGTATAAGGATACTTTTTCTATTGCATACTAACTAGAGGTTTTTCATCAATGCCAAAGAGGGATATTGTTGGAACTATAATTGGAAAAATTGTTATATTGTCATTGATGTCAAACATTATTGGTAAGATATTTGCTAATAGTGTAAAGTACCATACTATTTGATTGATTTAGAGGATTTGAAAAGAGAGACAACAAGATGAACTAGTAAAGTGGTTGAATAAAGAGGAGTAAGTATGATGGAACTAAAAAGAGCACTTGATTAGTTGGAATTTGACAAGATAATATGTTTTTTGACCATTGTATTAAGTGAAGAAGAAAGTTGAGTTGAAGTGTAGAAGAGATGATTGATGCAAGTTGATAAGTTGATTAAAACATGATTTTGACCAATTAGTAGGTTACTAGGTCAAAGAAGAAGTTGAGCATGTTGGAAGTCTATTGGGAAAGTTAGATATTCATAGGGGAGGGGGGTGAATCAGGATCTATAAAGTTTTTGTCCTTAGAAACAAATCTCAAACTATTACCATTAACCCTTTCCTCAACAATATCAAAAATCATATAAGAAAACAATTGCAATGACATGTCTAATCTAAACTACTAATCACAATGATAAGCTTGATAGTAAATGAAAAAAACATAACACAAAAGATTTGGTTACCCATAAACCCTTCAAGGTGAAGGTAAAATTGGGGTGAGGATGACACCCACAAATATTCATTAGTGCAACAATAAAATGTCCCTATTAAGGCTACAATGTTTGATAACTTCTAGTGATCTACCCCATGAGGGGTCTACCTGGATAGGAGCTTATAAGAATTATTTATTCTAACTTGATTAAATGATTTTAACTCACAAAAAAAGTAATCACTCAGTTAAGAGATTTACATAGGCCTATTAAGATCACTCTCTTAAGAGATTTACCTTGATTCACTTGCTAGAATGTATCAATACCTAATCCTTCAGTTAAAACTCTAATGGTGGATTATGGATCTCCTCTTTTCAATTCTTTATCCTCTCTCTAATCTAATAAACTCTATTATGTACTTCACTACTTGGTTTCTCTATCTGGTTCTTTCTTCTAACATCCAAACATAGCCTCTTTCACATATACACTTTTCTCCTTTGCTCACACTATGATTTAGGAATTGGATCTTGCTTAAATATGCATTTGGTGTAGCTTCTAAATCAAGATCAAAAATCTATATTCAACACTTTTTTCATTTATACATTCTCTTTTTCTAATTGGTTGCATGTCTTGTATAGGGACCAGTAATTAAAACAAAATGCGTAATTATCTCTTTGAATTACTCCTTGATAATTAAAGCATACATAAAACTTAGCCAAAATGGTTTGGATAAGTGTTTGGTCCATTTCAAACACATATACTAAAAATGGCTTACTCGAAATAAAGATTCCTAGTGCTCTACCATAACTACTATCCATATTGTTAGTAAACATATTTATCCTTCAACAATAATGAAATAAATTAAGTCTTAAATGCTAAGAAGGAAGAACAAACATAACTAATAGTTGGATGAGTTATCATTAGTTGATAATTCTCCTCTAAATTGAGAGGTACAATATCCTTGTTAAAATATTTAAAATGAATTAAATGATAGAATGTATCTTTAACCTAAAGATACTAAGGTTTTCTAACACCAGTCTAAGAAATTCATATCTAGACTTCAAAATTTGACATATTAAATTCCTACATTTTAAGTACATAATAGGATAACCACAAGATTATCCTATCTCTGCAAATCTAATCAAAGTATATACAAAAAACTAAATTTCCCCTTCTCCCTGTTACAAACATCATAAGAGATGTATCCCCCTTTCCTTGGCAGCCTCAAGACTATCCACCATAAAAAGAAGAACCCATTCCATGTTGTTATGTTACTTATTTAAAATTCCATTTTTTGATTATCATTATAACTGATTCTTGCTAACTAAAATCTTTAGTTACTTCCCAATGATATTTTACTTTCATTCCTTTGAGATCCAATCTTTTAATCTTTAACAACTTGCCCATTTTTAATGATATACTTCTTCATTGAAATTCATATACTATTCATGAAGAATATGAGCTATACCTATGTATACATTGGATGGAAAGTGTCATGGTTTATAGTTTCTATTTCAATGCACTATTATCTCCATTGTGTTCAATATTGAGGGGTTTATAATCTTTGTAAATTTTTTTTTTTTGACATTGCTGGGATCCTTCAATTGTGTAGACACAATGCCTCAGACCTGATTTTTTGCACTTACACACATCACTATGGGTTGCTTCCATTTGATGACTAAGTATCATACTTGACTTAGCAATGTATAACTTTATTTGATGGTGTTTTATGTGCTCGCTTGATAGATAGACATTTGGTTCAACTAGATATAATGTTGATGTCAACTAGTGGGGAATACAAAAGGTTTAGTGTTTCCTTATGCACTAATCCATCATTGAAACCCATTTACAAATTCTTCAACATATTTTCAATATCCAAGGCGCCATTTTTTATATGCTTGAGCACTCTGTCAGACATACCCACTGTAATGTCATTCATAATATAGACTCCATCATTGGTGATTTATAATCTGTACACAATTGTGAGGCCTCACTAGCTAGCATTTAATGTGAACCATATATATACACCATTATACATTTTTGACCTTTTCAATTTTGATCTATACATAGGCCCAATGCTACAAGGATGGGTGCATGTTCTTCTTTGTCATTGGCTAATGAGAGGTTGTCTAAGTTGGGTTTTGAGATTGGAAAGACTCATTCTACATGTTTGATAAACCCATGTGTCTCTTTTTTCTGCCTTGGCCTTGCTTGGAGTTTGCATTATCATTGAATCAACCTCAGGCATTTGGTCAAATAGTTTATAATCAATCCTACTCGGTCAATGAACATCCAATGATGATAATATGAGTCATTAATGTTTCATCCTCCATGACAAGAGAATGTTGCTCTATTTGTACAAAATAGCCACTTGTCAAGATAGCTTTCATTTCAAAATTGTGAACATGCTTCTTACTTTCCAATTTTGCAACAAGATCATCATGCGTTCTTGGCTAGTATCACAGAACAATCATTGTTGTTACTATGTTTCCTCTCGAATATACCAACCATTATGAAGTGCTCATCTATTCATAACCTTGATGTGGGGATTCAAAATCCAAACCCAATGCAGATGATCTAATTGTATTGTTGCATCATTATCTTGTATAAAATCTACAAAATAGGCTTCTCATAGTGACCTCATGGATCACTTATTGGGTGTGATATGTGCTTGATTCTTTTGAATCATGGGATTATGATTAGTGATGGTAATGGATGGGTCTTAGATTACATACATGTATAGTGGCACTCACAATATCCATGGTGTCTTAATTTTATACATGAGATTAATGTTCATAGACCACATTAAGTGCAAAAATTAGTAAGACCTTCATTTTGAGGTCTAGTCTCTATGTGATGGTTGATCCTATAGGCAATCATAGCATCTCATGATGCAATTCTCCTTGATGGGTCCTACTTGTCATGAGTGGCAAGGGTATTTTATCTATATGACATCAGGTTTGTTAAGGCTTCATTTTGATGATAGAAGCATCTCTACACATTCATATCCTTGATGGGCCAAATTTTATAGGAACATCTAGATTCATTTCTTTGTATTTCTCCCATTGCATTAGATCTTGATGATGGAGTCAATACTTGATGTGGCAAATTTGATGCACTCAATTTTTGCAACTTGAAAGCTTGAATTTTCAATAGAAAATAAACCCTAGAAATTTAATCTAAATGAGTTCTTGGGGATTCATTTGATTGGACCTTTACAAACTCTTGCTTTTGCACTCTTGAGCTTTAGAAATGAACATTGATCTTGAGACTTTAACTTGTGGTTTTGTGCTTCAATATATACAACTTGAACCAAAGCATGTGAACCTTAGGACTATACCTTTTTACTGGAAGATGTGAACTTAGAACTTTGACTTGAACTTGAACTTGAAATATGACTCTTTCAAGCCATTAGACCTTTGATCTGCATGCTTCTAAACTAGTGAATTCGTATCTTAGGCTTGAACTACTAATTTCACCTTTGGAACATTCAATCTTTGAAATTGAACTGTAAACCAACCTAGATCTAAACTCTTGAAATTTGAACCCTAAACCATGCGATCCTTTAAACTTTAACTTGAAATTAAAACCTATGGTTTAAGTTTGAGTTCAACACAATACAAAGATGTTGCCTCTATGCAGAAAGAACCCTACAAAGGCATTGTTAGTAACAAAAACCAACAATAAACTAAGGCAATTTACCCATAGGATGAATTTACAAAGTTTAAAAACTCAAGTGTGAAAGCATGTTAACAATTGGTTCTAACTGGGCATGTGGGTTGTGAGGGATATGAAAGAAATCTTCTAGTAGGAGACCAATGCTTAGCCATTGGGAAAATATAGTCAACATATAACAAAGATCAAAGTGTCTACTTGTAGAGAGGGGAAAAGTAGGGACAACACCAAAATACCCAAAGCTACCAACAAAATAAAACCAAACAGCTAAACTAAACACCACCAAAAGTGTGAAAGCAAGCTACTCCTAGGCATATCAAAAAATTTATTTACAAAGGATAGGGTGAGTGATCCATACCTTGAATAATGTACCTAGCTACTCATGGAAAGCCATTGGAAGGTTGGGAAAAATATGTGCCAGTGTGAAAAAGAGATTGGAACATAAGACATATTGCCTTAAGTAACCATTTGGTAGTAGTCAAAAGTATGGACCTCACCACCATGTTCTAGACAAACCTTTGAATCAGTATGTTAGACCTAAACAACCATTCTACTACATAGAATTCTGGCTTCAATACTTTGTCATTACTTTGAATGAGTTGGCCCATATCTACCTCAAAACAAAAGGACTCCAATATAGGAAGGTATCAATCAACCCATCTTCATGATCAAACTTTAACACTTCAAACTTAGATTGTTTGCAAGATGTTAGTATAGGGAGAAACGAATCTTCTTTAACAAAAATTTCAATTTCTTCTATTTTTTGAATGCCTTGGGCTGTAAAAATTCTTCATTAGTTTCCACATGACCAAATCAAAAACATTCATGATCAAGATACAATAAAATTTCTATGTCAATATTGCCACTCCTACACATTTCTTAGTCTTGCTGATCTACTATACTTCCTTGATCAAAGTCATTGGCTGAATATATGTTATAAGTATTAAACCTAAAAGATTCTAATTTTGAAAAAGAAGCATTTGGCAAAAAGTTTCCACCTGATTCAATATTAACAAATTTGTGTTGAATAAAAGATATACCTGAGCAAGTTACTATTTCTTTTGATTGTGTAGCATGATCAACCATGCCTTTTAGAGAGTCTTCTTATTCCTCTAGTACTTTAGGACCCAACCTTTCTTCTTAAGATGCATAATCAAAAATGAAAAATTTTGTATTCACTCTGTGTATCAAGAAAATGGGTGTCTTTTGTCCATGCTGATTTTCTATGCTGTTTTGATTATCACCAATGACTAAATAGCATTTGCAATCTCAATTTTAAAAGATTCAAATTTTGGCAGTGAGACAACCATTGGGAATAATTGGTCACCACCAAGTTCTCCTTGAGTGGGAAACACAACAAGGAAAGTTGCTATATTAGATGCTTAAGGAATGTTCTCATCATTATTTTCAACATGCAAATAATAACCTTCTGCCATATCCAAGGAATCATTTTCAGTAGATGTGGGCTCTTTACAATCCTCATCATCATACTCAACATGTAGATGATAAGCTCTAGCTATGTTACAAGGATTATTTTCAAATATGGGAGGGAGTATAAAATATTCATCATTAAAAACTATCAAATTTTGACAAGAAGAAACATGACATGCCAGTTTAGCCTTTTTGAGAACAAGCCTCCTTTGAGTAGGTTTTACATTTAGATAATATTGTTGTTCATGGATGTATATTTCAGCCTGTGAGGGTTTGGCACCATCCCTCTAATGATCATATCATCATCCAAGATAACAACATCCCTTTGTGCATCTTGCAACCTCTGTACTTTTAGACGTAGAGGTAAAAATATAATTTTAGTTTGCATGGTAGTAATGAAAACACACAACTAGTTATTCTCAGTCAGTTGACTAGTTAGAGGAATCTTATTGACACTTCTATTGAATCTATAAGTTGAATCCCTCATGGCTTCCCCTTTCTCCATATTGATTTGAAAGAAATTAAATAACAACTTAGCAACATCAACTTTGGGCATAAACCTCTAAAGAAATTTTACCTCAAGGTCATTCCAGCAAGTGATGCAACTATTTGAAAAATTCTAGAACAAATTTGTTGCACTACCAGTGAGGCTTGGAACAAATAGTCTAACAAACATGTTCTCTTCCTGCACACCAAGAATCCCATAGGAGACTATAGTTGGTTTAACATGATCATCTGGGTCTTGGTTTGTGTCACTAGAAAACTCTGGAAAGTATTTTCTTGATCTTTTAGGTAGGGCTGAATATTGGGATAAAGAAAATGGTCCAATTTGAGCCCCACATGGTTGGGTTGCAACCAATACCATAGCACACTGGAATTCTTTTACCAAAATAAATCAGAGTTGCCAACCACTTTCCTCGGGGAGGTACCTTCAGATATCCAAGGAAAGAAAGCACTAGAACTTCTCTTTCTCTCCCTAATAGAGTCACCAAAAATTTGTTAGTAAAATATTTTTTCCTTCAACAATAATGAAATAAATTGACTCTTAAATGCCTGGAAGGAAGAACAAATATAACTAACAGTTGGATGAGTTATCATTGGTTGATAACTCTCCTTTGAATTGGGAGGTACAACTCCCTTATTGAAATATTTACAATGAATTGAATGATAGAATGTATCTTTAACCTAAAGATACTAAAGTTTTTTGTCATTCATTCATAGAAATGAAATGAATGCGATTGCTAGATTTATAAACTGAATGGAAGAAGAAAGATGAATAAGTAGCCACAAGACTACCTAGCCAATCCTTCATATTACAGAGAAAATGAAAGAAGTATTTCTTTGTTTTAAAAACAATGAATGACAATACAAAAACTACATTTAAAATGTGATAGAAGTGACTACAAAATCAACATCATTCTAAGAAATTCATATCTAGACTTCAAAATTTGACATATTAAATTCCTACATTTTAAGTACATAACAAGATGACCACAAGATTATCCTATCTCTAAAAATATAATCAAAGCATAAAAGAAAAACTAAATTTCCCCTTCTCCTTATTACAAATAACATAAGAGATATTTCTCCTTTTCCTTGGTAGTCTCAGGATTGTCCACTATGAAAAGAAGAACCCATTCCATTTTGTTATGTTACCTATTTAACATTTTTTTTTTGGTTACCATAATAACTAATTCTTGCAAACTAAAATCTTTAGTTACTTCTAGATGATATTTTACTTTCATCCCTTTGAGTTCTAATCTTTGAATCTTTAACAACTTGTCCATTTTTAATGATATGCTTCTTCATTGAAACTCATCTAATATTCATGAAGAATATGAGCTCTAATTGCATCCACGTTAGATGGCAAGTGTCATGGTTTATAGTTTCCATTTCAATGCACTAGTATCTCCATCAGGTTTAATATTGAGGGCTTTATAATCTTTGTAACAATAATTTTTTTTGACATTGCTAGTGTTGATCTCATTGTGGTTTTGACATATGAGTGACAATACACTTAAGTAATTATTTAATAGTACTTAGTGCATACTAAGAAATTAGTGTATGTCAAGCATAAGTTGTTAGATAATTCATGCTGAGCAAGATATATAGTATGTGCTGAGAAGACAGTTAGTGCCAAGTCACTCTAGTGGCAAGCAAGCTAATACATGCTGAGTAATTCAAATGCTGAGTGAATAGCAGATGCTAAGTCATTTAGAGGCTATTTTACAACATTAAAGATACAATGGATGTCGATCATTAGAGGCTTCAAGTGTCGATTAAATAGTTTTGGACATAGTTTTTTGTAATGGCACAAACTCTTATGTAAACCATTTTTGGGCTGACATAAAGGATTATTTTACAATTCTAGAAGATAAGAATGAATTTGAATTAAGATTCCCTATGTAGTACATGCAACCAATCAGATAAAGGGAAAACCCTACCTAACCTTAGGTCACCTAAGTGTTTTTAAGGAGGGAAAACCCTAAAAGAGTTAGTGTGAGAAGAGAGAAGTTTTCATGTGTAGATAGAGTATTCATGGTGACTAAGAAGTTGTGACAAAGGATTAAATTAAAAAATTAGTTAGAGAGAATAGAGGAAAGTAGAGATAGGATAGAAGTGATACATCTGATCAGGAGGATCAAATATACATCAAGAAAGAGGTGATCTGATATCTAGTAGAGAGGTGCTAACCAAAGGATCAAGGTTGGAATATTCTAATAGGTGAATCAGTAAAATATCTTAATCGAGTAGTCCTAGCAAGATTTTCTAAATCCTTTAATAGGGTGCTTACTTTATTGTAAGTTGAAGTCATCTAACTAGACACATTTCTAATAGGGTGTTGAAGTTGTTTAACAAGGTAAGATCTAACAGTCTTTGTAAGCCTTTAACAGAATAGAGCTTTCATAAGGTAGATCATAGTTTATGATTAAATATTTGTAACCTTCATTAGATACATTTTACAACTTTAGTAGTGAATATTTGTGGGAGTCATCCCCACTCTAGTTTTACCTTCTCATTGGAGGGTTTCTAGGTAACCAAATATCTTGTGTCATATGCATTATTTGTTTTCATGCTATGAGAGGAAATGTTTAGTTTGGTATTTTATTTTACATGCAAATTATGAGATGGATATGTGGTGAATGTTTTAATGGTTAAAATTTATAAGTATCGATTTACCCCCCCACCTCTCTTAGAGTTTACTTTCCCTATTGTTATTTCCAACAATTGGTATCAGAGCCTTGTTCTTTGAAAAAGAAAGATTTGCAACTTTGAGGAAAGATCTTGAAGATGGAAGGCTAAAAGTTGGGAAAATTCATTGAGAACCAGAAGATAGAAATCTAGCTTACCCTACATTAGCTAAATGAAGCAAGAGATGAGTTGAAGCACTCATTAAAGAGAAGGAAATAGATAGCTATTGAGGAAAATGGCACACATTGCCAAGAGGGAGACACTACTCAATTGTTTGTAGATGGAAACTCAAGTGAGTTTGATGCGACAGTTCTAGATCTGATGGAAAAGAAAGGTACCCTAATTGAAGAGGTTAGAAATCTTAAGGTAGAACATGAAGTTCAATCAGTACTGCTATGTGAGGTGACCGAGTAGAAAAAGAAAGTTGAGGAAGACAAAGTCATTATTGAAGATGATAAAAGGATACTGACCAACAGACTGGAAGAGAAGACATCAGAGGTATAAATGATTTCTAACATGAAATTGGAATCAAGTGATGATGGCCAATCATGGATTGAATGCTAAGGATATTGAGATCACAACCTTGAAGTTACAGAATGAAAAATTAAGGAATGAATAAGAAGAGAAAAGGAATTTTCTAAAAGTTTCAACAAACCCAATGAAGCCATCAAATACTTTGAGAAACTAAGGAAATTTCCTAGATCTAAAAATGATGCTACTCTTGAAAATAATTGGTTAATTGTGTATTGCCTTTGATGTTACACAAAATGTCATATCATTGCTAGTTAGTATATGCCAAGCTCACTTGGGTGATGAAGACCGTTTTCATTATTTTTCAAGCATTCCAGAGTTTGCCTAGTACAAAAGATAGTGTCTACCAAGCTCACTCAGGCAACAAAGAAAAGTTTGTAGAAGATTGAGTGTTAACCAAGCTCACTCAATTAATGAAGGAAATGTTGGATGGAATCAATGTTAATCAAGCCACTCAGTTACCAAAGGAGCTTTTTGGAAATGTAGTGTTAACCAAGTTCACTTGGTTAACACAAGAAAATTATTTTTGAGTTAGTGTATATCGGGCAGGGTTAGCTAATGAAGGATTTTCTTGTTTTGGCATATTTAGTTCAATAAATTTGTTTATTGGTTCTAGCTAATTGAGGAGATGAATAATAAGTATTCTAAGTTGTATTCAAGCTAACTTGATAATGTGTATGATATAAATATAAGGTCAACTTGAGGATTGAATGTGTGCAAGAAATAGAAGATTTGGAGATGCTTAGAGGAAGCAAATTAAAAAGATAAGTAGAATATCCTTTTTGAGTTGAAATGATACATTCAATCAGAAAGGATCAAGTATACAAGCCAAAATTGATATATGTAATCAACACTTCAATTGCATCAGAAATCAAGTTATCTCATTGTTACTATCTAACCATTGTAGCAATTATCTAACTCTCTTAACAGAGTTGGCTTAATAGCTATTTGTAAATCCTCTAACAAGGTGGCATTTCTAGATTGAAGTGTCTAAAGATCTCTAATAGGGACACTCCTAATAAGGTGATTAAATCCTCTGATAGGATCACACCTAACAATGTATTTTGTAACCTTTAACAAGGTTGGCTCCTAATAGGGCTCACTTCAAAAGAGTGAAAATTAGTAACTAGTTTTAATTGGTGGTTTTTCCCAAATTAGATTGCCACATTAAATCTTGGTGTCAGTTATGTTGATGCTATTTATTTCATGTGTATGAAACTAAGTGAAGTAAGGTTAATCACATATAATATCTTAATATTTACATGTTAAATATTTTCCAAATTTCTATTGCTATTTCAGTGTTTGTTGAGTTACAACATTTACTAGTGTAAATTGAGTGCCTGTGTATTTACTGAGCATTAGTATTTTTAGTGAAAGTTATGCTATGTGCTAACATCTAAGGGATATATGATTTATTTTAGTGGTAACTGATTCACCCCTCCCCTCCTACATACTCCTCTTATATTTCCAACAACTGGCATCAAAGCTTCTTGGTACTTGCAGAGAAAGGTTTCAAGAACCTAAGCTAAAGATCAAGATGTCTTACAAGAGAGAGATTCCCAAGTTGAACAAAGATAACTTCCAAGCATGGTAGTAAATTATGAAGTTGCACTTGGAAACCATTAGTGATTTAGATTTGAAATACTTAGAAAATTCTTACAAGGTTTCTACTAGAACATTGACTGTAGAAGAGATTGCTGAAAAGAAAAAGCATAACATCATGATGATTGACATTGCATCAGCTCTCAACAATTTTGAGTTTGATGAGGTCAAAGGATGTGCTACTACACATGACATATGGACCAAAATGAAGGATATCTATGGAGGTGATGATAATGTAAAAAGAGCCAAGATAGAAAGATTGAGAGGATAGTTTGATCAGATGAAAATGAGAGAGGATGAAAACATTGTAAAATATGTTGAGAGAATCAAAGCCAATGTTAGTTTTGTCAAAGCCTTTGGAGGAAAAATTAAAGATGTACCAGTGGTAAGAAAGGTACTCAGAACCTTTCTTCCTATCTATGCAATCAGAGTGTTTGCTATTCAAGAGATGAGATGTTATCCAAATAACAAGATAACTTTGGATGCTCTAGTTGGAAGATTGACTGCATTTGAACTACATAACTATGATAATTATACTCCTAGTTCTAGAAATATCGAGTCTTGATTTGAAGCCAAGGTATCACTAAAGAAGAAAGCTAAAAAGTATAAAAGAAAACAATTTGAAAGTGAAGAGGAAGATAGTTTTGATAGCGATTTTGAAGCCATTGAAGCATTGTTTGCAAGAAGGTATCCCAAAGGCAAAGGAAAGTATAAAAGTAAAATACCTTTGATCAATTTCTCTTGTGAAGAAGTTGGACACATTGTTGCAAGGTGACCAAATAGAAAAAACAAAGATGAAAAGAAGTACAAAAAGTACAAATGCAAGAAGGATTTCAAGAACTTCAAGGACTACAAGGACAAAGGCAAGAAATCTTGATTTATGGCTAAGGATTTAGATAGTAGTGAAGATGATGAAATGCTATATATTGTTGTAAAAGATGAATCTGATGATGAAGGAGATAAAATGAAACTTATCTCTCATGTTAGAAAAAATGATACATGGATTATTGATAGTGGCTGCTCACATCATATGATTGGTGACAAAACAAATTTTGAACATATGGAACATTATGATGGTGGAAGTGCAAGATTTGGAAACAATGAACCATGCTGCATAAAGGGAAAAGGTTGTATCTCACTAACCAATGAACTTAGATGTGATAATGCTTATTGGGTTGAAGGACTAAATCATAATCTACTGAGTGTGGCATAGTTGAACAACATTGGATTCAAGGTGGAATTCATGAATGAGAAGGCCAAGCTCTTGGATGGAAAAGGAAATCTGGTTGGGTTTGGCAAACAAACAAAAGGTAACCTATTCTACCTAGATCTTAGTGAAAATTCATGTTTTATTGCTCAAGTAGAAGAAAGCTAGTTATGGCATAAAAGGTTATGCCATGTATAATTTGAGCAAGATAATCAAGAAGAAAAGATTAAGAAGGTATTCCTAGTTTGAGGAAACCTGATATGGGCCTATGTAAAAATTGTCAAATTGATAAGATGGGAAAGACAAGTTTCAAAAGTAAGGACTATCATTCTGAAGAACTCTTGGAGCTAGTTCATACAAACTTATTTGGACCTATTGGAATAGAGAGCTACAATGGAGATAAGTATTTTATTATTTTTGTTGATGATTATTCTAGAATGATGATTGTAATGTATCTAAAAGAAAAGTCTAAAGAATTTCAAAAATATAAGTGGTATCTGGAAAGAGTAGAGAAATAAATTGGAAAGAAACTAAGGTGTTTGAGATCAGAAAGAGGTGGTGAATTCATTTCCAATGTGTTCAATGAATTTTGCATTGAAAGAGTAATTAAGAGTCAAGTATCAGCCCTTGGTACACCACAACAAAATATTATAGCTAAAAGAAATAATAGATCCATCATGGATTGTGCAAGAACTTTAATGATAGAAAAGAGTGTTGCAATCAAATACTAGAAGAAAGTAATGAGTACTGTAGTGCATACCTTGAACAAAGTACAATTGAAGAAAGACTTAAATTAAACTCCTTGTAAACTATGGTATAACTACAAACCTAAAGTAAGTTATGTGAAAGTATTTGGTAGCAAATGTTTTATCTTAAAGGAATCTAGGAAAGGTAAATTTGATGTCAAAGGTGATGAAGGCATATTCCTAGGATACTCCTGTAGAAGAAAAATATATAAATGTTTGAATTTTTCAACTCATAAGATCATAGAAAGTGCACCTATAAGAATTGATGAGTTTTCAAAAAATAGTGAAGAAGAGAGCAACAAAGAACCTATGGATTACATAAAGTTTGTCTACTATGAACCTGATACATTGCCAAATCAGTTTAAAAGTTAGCAGACTTCACCTCTCAAGTCCTCAAAATCTCAAAAAGCTACTGAGTTACAACCAGAGCAACCCGAATCATAGTTTGAAGGACCTGAGTCATAGCCAAAAGCTACCAAGTTGTTGTCAGAGTAAATCGAGTTTGATGGACTTGAGTCACAAATCGTGGGACCCAAGCTTGATACAAAAGATCATGGCGAAGTTAGTGGAAAAAATTCTAAATTTAAAGTACATGTGTTAGCAAGATATGTTAGAAGGCACATGCACTAGATTAGATCATTGGAGACAAGTCAGATGGAACAATAAAAAGAAACAAATCGAAAGGTACATGTTTGCTTGCTAAATTTGAACCTAGATTAGTAAAAGATGATTTGGATAATGAAATTTGGATTGAAGCTATGAATGAAGAAATATAAAAAATAGAGAGGAATAAGACTTGGACTCTTGTTCGTAGACCCAAGAATAAAAATGTAATTGGCACTAAGTGGATTTTCAAAAATAAGTTGAATGAAGATGGAGAAGTTTCTAGAAATAAAGCAAGGTTAGTATAAAAATGTTATTCTCAAGAAGAAGGTATTGATTATGGTGAAACTTTTGCTCTTGTTGCTAGATTAGAAGGTGTTAGAACTTTACTTTCTTATGCTAGACATAAAGGATTTAAATTTTATCAAATGGATGTAAAATTTGCATTCTTCAATGGAATTATTGAAGAGGAAGTTTACATAGAACAACTTAAAGATTTTGTGGATCCTAGCAAAGGGATATGGTTTGTAAATTACACAAAGCATTGTATGGTCTCAAACAAGATCCCAAAGCCTAGTATGAAAGACTTCATAACTACTTGATAATGATTGGCTTTTAAAGAACAAATGATAACAACTTGTATATCAAAGAAGGGCCAGAAAAGAAGATTATGTTGGCATAAATCTTTGTGATGACACTTTATTTATAGTAAATAATGATTTATGCAGGGCATTTTTAGAAGATATGAGTAAAGAATTTGAGATGCATATGTTTGGAGAGATAAAATTCTTTGTTGGATTGTAGATCCAACAGAAGAAAGATGGTATCTATATAACTCAATCCAAATATATCAAGGAGATACTAAAGAAGTTTTAAATGGAAGATTCAAGACCAGTTAGAACACCTACATCTACTAGACATAAGCTTTCCAAAAATGATAATTCCAAAGAGGTGGATCAGACCACATACAAATCAATGATTGGAAAATTACAATATGTAGTGTACAAAAGGCCTAATATTGCATTAGCAACTGGTATGTGGCAAGATTCTTAGCAAATCCCAAAGAAAATCACATGATGGCAATCAAAAGAATCATGAGGTATCTAAAAGGTACTGAAGACTATGGATTATGTTATAAGAAAGGAAGCAATTTTCATTTGAAAGAATTCACAAATGTTGATTGGGTAGGAAGTGTTGATGATAGAAAAAGCACCAGTGCTGGACTGTTATTTCTTGGTAAAAGACTAGTGTCTTGGACAACAAAGAAGTAGAATTGTATTTCTAAGTCTACATTAGAGATAGAATATTGGGTAGCAATAGTTAATTGTTCCAATGTTGTTTGGTTCAAGAAACTATTGGGAGATATGAAGATAGAATCAAGGATTTAGTGGTTATGTTATGTGATAACACTAGTGCAATTAATATATCAATAAATCCTGTGATGCATACCAAAACCAAGAACATTCTTATAAAATATCATTTTCTAAGAGAATTGGTACAAGATAAAGAGGTAAGATTGGAATATGCGAATACCAAAGAATAAATTGTAGACATATTCACTAAGCCATTACCTAAGGATGCATTTTTTTAATCTATGAAGTAAGTTAGGGGTCATTCCCCTATCTAAAGCTCACAAAAATGAAGTTTAGTGATGCATCAACTAGAGCATGTTGTTTATCAACCAGTTGATCCTATATTGAAAAGGGAATATTGTATATGAATCAGTACATGAGGTACACTGATGTTCTTTGAATATTGTCTTTGGCATGAGATGTCAAAGACGGAGAGTTTGTTGTCATATCACATAAATTTTATTTGAAGATGTCAAAGAGGGAGAACTTGGTCTGATATCAATAGGAAGAGCTTGCTATCAGAAGAAGATGTTAAAGAGGTGGAGTTTATAGACAAAGGAAGAAATTGAAGGTAGAGGGAGTTCACAATAATAGAGGGAGTTATCATGGATGAGAATTAGAATGAAACTAATTATATGTTCCTTACTTTATTATTTCTCTAAAATTTCATTGTATTATGACATGTTGTGTTGCCATCAATGCCAAAGAGGGAGATTGTTGAAAATAATTGGTTAATTGTGTATTGTGTTTGATGTTAAAATGTCATATCATTTCTAGTTAGTGTATGCTAAGCTCACTTAGGAAATGAAGATAGTTTCCTATGTCTACTGAGCATTCCAAAGTTTTCCTAGTATAGAAGAAAATGTCTACCGAGTTCACTTGGATGACAAAGAAAATTTCATAGAAGATTGAGTGTTAACTAAGCTCACTCGGTTAATGAAGGAAATGTTGGATGGAACCACTGTTAACTGAGCTCACTCAGTTACCAAAAGAACTTTGTGAAAATTCAGTGTTAATTGAGTTCACTTGGTTAACATAGGAAAATCATTTCTGAGTTAGTGTCTACTGAGCAGGGTTGGCTAACGAAAGGTTTTCTTGTTTTGGCATATTTAGTTCTATTGATTTGTTTATTGGTTCTAGCTAACCGAGGAGATGGATATTAAGTATTCTAAGTTGTATTCAAGTTGTCTTGACAATGTGTACAATATAAATATAAGGTCAAGATGAGTATTGAATGTGTGAAAGAAATATAATATTTGGAGATGCTTAGAGGAAAAAAATTAAAAGGATAAGCATAATGTCCTTGTTGAGCTATAGAGATACACTTGATAAAAAAAGATGAAGTATACAAGCTAGAATTGAGATTTGTAATCAACAATTTAGTTGCATAAGAAATTAGGTCATCTCATTATTACTCCCTAACCATTGTAGTAGTGATCTAAATCTCTTAACAGAGTTGGCTTAACAAGTATTTGTAAATCCTTTAACAAGGTGGCATTTCTAGATTGAAGTGTCTAAAGACCTCTAACAAGGCCACTCCTAATAGGGTGATTAAATCCTCTAATAGGGTTACACCTAATAGTGTGTTTTATTACCTTTAATAGGGTTGGCTCCTAACAGTGCACATTTTAAAAGAGTGAAAATCAATCACTCATTGCAATTGGTGGTTTTTCCCAAATTGGCTTTCCACGTTAAATCTTGGTGTCACTTGTGTTCATGCTATTTATTTCATGTCTATGAAATTAAGTTACGTAAGGTTGATTATAGATAATATCTTAAGATTTACATGTTAAGTATTTGCTGAGTTGCTGTTACTATTTTAATTTTTGCCGAGTTACAACATTTACTAGTGTAAATCGAGTGCTTGTGCATTTATCGAACATCAATAGTTTCAGTGAAGCTTATGCTATGTACTAACATCTAAGAGATCTGGGATTCATTTTAGTGGTAACTAATTCACCCTTCCCCTCTCAATTAATCCTCTTATATATCCAACAATTAATGGATTCGAACACACTAGTACCGAGGAAGGAGAATCATCTAAAAGTGGTGAACAAAGAAAAAACAAAGGTAAGAACTAAAAACCCACTTGTCATAATTATGGAGAACAAATGTTTTTAGGAGCAACAATGCAAATTAGAACCCTAAGTAGAAGTTCATGGGTTACTGCCTTAAGTGCAACAATTAAGGACATTGGGCACATGAATACAAGACCAAGACTTAAAGCATACAAAGATTTGAAGGATATTACAACAATTTTCAAAAGTATGGACATAAATCATATGAATGTAGATCTAATGCTAAGTGAACATCAAACAAGTAGACAAAGGTACACCATAATGGAAAATACTACAATTGGGATTACAAAACAATGCATAGTTGTCACTATTGTCAAGAGTATGGACATGTTGCTAAGAATTGCATTAGAACACATTTCAGAAGTGATTGCAGTAGATGGTTGAGTCAAACTACATGTTTTAGTTATTTGAAGACTAGTTGCATCAGCACAAATTGTCCAACAAGGTCAAAAGCACCAAGCAGTAAATTTAGTAAGGCAAAGAGAAGGTTGATGTTGAGAAAGTCAAAGTGTAGATGAAAAAGACATGGAAGAAAAAGGAAGATTGTGACACGTCAAGTTTAAATGAGGTGAACACATCACCCCCAACCAGGCAATTTTTCCAACTAGCTACACAGATTGAGAATACTAGTGTCACTAGTGGAAAAATATTATAATGATATTTGTTTTCTAGTTGATGCTGATCATACATATGTACAAGCAACTGTTCCAAGGGTTAGATGGCTTAGGCCATTACCCTATGAAATTAATGTGGATGAGGCATCATCAACCATCACAATACTATTAGTAGAAGAAGTAGATAAGAGTGCAACCTCATTTGGAACTTATGAGGAAGCCAAATCAAGAATCAAAATAGACTTGAAGATAACTTCTATGGTGAGAAAGAAAAACAAAATTGTGAAGAAGCTAAGGAAAGATTTGGTGAAGGGGAAGAATAAGAAGAATAAGATGATGATGAGGATGATGAAGAAGATCAACTAGCTCAAGCCTCACTTACACTTAAACAAGGTCAAGGAGAGGACCAAGAAGAAGAAGTAGAACATGATGAAGGTGTTGAGGAAGAAGAAGCCAATGAAGCACATCAACCTGCTGAAAAGAAGAAAATAAAAGCTAAGGAGCCAATAGTGAGAAAACTAAAGAAAGTTGTGAAGCCAACACAACAAAAGCCAACAATACTTGTTATCAAGGCTAGCACAAGGGCAACTTCAAAGAAGACTCAAGAAGTTGAGAAGTCTAAAGGAAAAGAGGTATTGCAGCTACAAAGGAGGATGCGACTAAGAAGAAATAGAGGAGAAAGCATGTAGCTCTAGCTGAGTCAAATGAGGAGAAGACTGAATCAGATGACAATAGTTGATTCCAATTGGTAAGCCATAATCCCTCTTTTGATTTAGACTTGTGTGAAGCTAGAGTAATGCTAGATTTGGACAAGTCATCAATGACTAAGGCCATAAACAAATATAAGGAGAGATTTTCTCCAAATATAGAATCTTTAATATTTTATAGAATGACATTGAAGAGGTTGTCAAATAGAGCACCCAGATATGGGAAGTCATCTATGGGTTGACAATAGAAAAGGTAACTATACAAGCACCTGAGGTGGTAGGTGAAGAAAAAGATGAACAAGAGGTAATAGAGACTACTAAGGTTATATCTGTCAAAGATGGACATGAGGGAGGCACTAAGAATGAAGTAGATGAAGAGGCTACAATTGAAGAAGAGCAATAACAAGATCAAAATGTGTTTGAGGTACATATACTGAGTGCTAGTCCCCTTCATGTGGACCAAGCAAGTCAACAGGAAACAATAAAGATAAAGGATATTTTTGATAATACAATGCAAAACATCAATCCTTTGGCAGAGGATGATTTGAGAAGGATATTATAGGATTTTACTTTAGCTACTAAATTATGCACTAATCCTGTATTATTTACTACAAATGAGACTGAGAAAGCATCAATAGGGGAGAATAAATCTGACACATCTAGTGTACCCCCTACTTCTATAGAGATAAAAGGTACAAAAGGACTATAGGGTGTCACCATTGAAACACATGTTTCAATTCCCATTTTGGTATATCAAGTGAAGGACACAATGATATTAGATGTCACAATTTTAGTGCTAATTGCTTTAATGCAAGAAGTTTTGACATTTGAGTAGGATGAGACACAAGTCCATATAGGTTAGGAAGTTAGTCCTGCACCTATCTCATAGATACAAGGTGAAGAAGACAACACAAAGAAGGAGAAGGATAGGATTAAAGAGTCAGTTTTGACTACAAAAATAGAGGAACAAATAACAATTCAAACATTGGCTACCCTACCAATCTCTACATCTCCTATTCCTAGTCAAACTCTTCATAGGCCAAGTGTAGATGCTACATCATTACAATAATCAACACCTAGTCTTGATACATCTAAGGTTGGAGAAGGCACATATTATAGAGATGTCAACTTAGGTGAGGTGATTGAAATTCCAAAGTTTGATCTTACAACAATCAACATAGAATAAATAAGCATATTGTAGGAAGCTCTAGCAAGAAAGAAGCACCAAGAGTTACTTAGAAGGGAACATAAGAACAGACAAGTCTGACATGACATCAAAGAAATATTTATTGATGCATTTATCCTCCCAACACCTAATGAAAAAAAACCTATTATTGAGCAACTGGTAAATATAGTTAATAAAATCAGTGATGTAGATTGGATACAAATACTAAACTTCTCAAATGGTTTGAGAAAAGGTTTCAAACAAATGTTGATGAAAAGATTTCTAGTGCCATTGCACTATGAGAGATTGACCTAGAAACCAAGATGAAGAGTGTAAAGAAGGTATTAGAGAATATATTTTCACTATACACGAAACTTTGTGATGTGAATTTATTCACACAAGAAGTTCAGAGGGCCACTAACCATTTGTAAGGAGACCTAAAAATAATAGGTAACATTCTTAAGTTGTCTCCTGGTCAGAGCCAAGATCATTTTCAAAAATTATTATCTAATCAAGGTTAGCTAGATGCATTACATGCACAAGATGCAAATATTTGGGTTACCTTGATTAGTATTCAATCCATGTCGACCCCACACATGGAGGTGTTGCACAAGGAACTAGCCTTTGTTGAAACATTGATGAAGAAAAATTCTCATCTTTCTACTCATGAGGACCCAATAGACCTTACTACTGAGCTAGATGTTTAATTTCAATCTCTAGACATAGTCTTAAAAAATTGGGATGCAAGACTCAAGATTATACTGGAGGTCCATCAAACATTTTTGGACAAACATAGTATTCGTGTACCACCCATGACGTAAGTGTCAAAAAAGGGGGATATTGTATAAAAGGGGAACTGAGACACAAAAAGAGAGAATTCACAAAGGGGGAGTAAATGTAGAAATAATAGAAGACAACAACTCAACAGATTTACTCAACATGAGTATTAGATTTAGATACATCAAAGAAAAATCAACTTAGGGGGAGTTATGAAGTTTTGAGGTATGACTAATAAGTCATCAGTTTTGCAAAATTTTGACATTTTGAAATTTTGTATGTGAGTCGAGTAAAGAATATAGATTATTTGAGTTATGCTCATAACTTAAGATTATATATGCATGACAAAGTGTTTTTTCCACTCATGTCAAAGGGGGAAATTTTTGATCTCATTGTGGTTTTGACATATGAGTGATAATACACTTAAGTCATTACTTAATAGTACTTAGTGCATGCCAAGCAAGTAGTGTATGCCAAGCATAAGTTGTCAGATAATACATGCCGAGCAAGATATATAGTATGTGCCAAGAAAATAGTTAGTGCCAAGTCACTCTAGTGATGAGCAAGCTAATACATGCCGAGTGATTTAGATGACAAGTGAACAGTGCATGCCGAGTCATTCAGAGGCCATGTTGTCAACATTGAAGATACAATGGATACCAAGCATTAGAGGCTTCAAGCTCAGAGTAAATAGTTTTGGGCATAGTTGTTTGTAATGACACAAAATCCTATGTAAACCATTTTTGGGATGACTTAAGGATTATTTTATGATTCTAGAAGATAAGAATGAATATGAATTGAGAATTCCTATGCATCACATGCAAGCAATAAGATAAAGGGATGAATTAAGAAACAAAATGGGTGAATCAGAATCATTGATTCCTACCTAACTTTAGGTCACCTAAATCTTCTTAAGGAGGGAAAACCCTAAAAGAGTTAGTGTGAGAAGAGAGAATTTTGCATGCACATACATAACATTCATGGTGACAAACAAGTTTTGACAAAGGATTGAATTGTGAAATCAATTAGAGAGAATAGAGGAAAGTAGAGAGAGGAAAAAAGTGATACATTTGATTAGGATGATTAAGTATACATCTAGAAAGAGGTGATTTGATATCTAGAAAAGAGGTGCTAACTAAAGGATCAAGGCCGAAATATTCTAATAGGTGAATCAGTAAAATCCTTTGTAAATCCTTTAACAAGGTGCTTACTTTATTGTAAGTTGAAGTCTTCTAACCAGGCACACTTCTAATAGGGTGTTGAAATCATTTAACATGGTAAGATCTAATAGTCTTTGTAAGCCTTTAACAAGGCATACATTTCATAGGGTAGATCATAGTTTATGATCAAACAATTGTAACCTTCATTGGATACGCTTTACAACTATAGTAGTAAAGATTTGTGGGTGTCATCCCCAATCCAATTTTACCTTCTCATTGGAGGGTTTATGGGTAACCAAATATCTTGTGTCATATGTGTTATTTATTTTCATGCTATGGATGAATATGTTTAGTTCAATATTTTAGTTTACATGAAAATTATGAGATGGATGTGTGGTGAATGTTTTAATGGTTAACATTTAGAAGTATTGATTCACACCCCCCCACCAGAGTTTACTTTCCCTATTGTTATTTCTAATAGCTAGGATCCTTTGATTCCATAGAAGAAATGCCTCAAACCTAATTTTCTACATTTACATACATCACTATGGGTTGCTTCCATTTGATGAATAAGTATCATACTCAGTTTAGCAATGCATAACTTTATTTGATGTTTTTTTATGTGCTTTCTTGATAGATAGACATATGGTTCAACCAGAAATAATGTTGATATCAACTAGTGGGGAATGCAAAAGGTTTAGTGTTTCCTTATGCACTAATCCATCATTGAAACCTATTTACAAATTCTTCAACATATTTTCACTATTAGAGGGGCCATTCTTTATATGCTTGAGCACTCTGTTAGACATACCTACCACAATGTCATTCATAATATAGACTCCATCATTGGTGATTTATAATCTGTACACAACTATGAGGCCTTTCCAGCTAACATTCAATGTGAACCATGTATATATACCATCATACATTTCTGACCTTTACAATTTTGATCTATACATGAGCCTAATGCTATAGGGGTGGGTGCATGTTCTTCTATGTCATTGGCTAATGAGGGGGTATTCGAGTTGGGTTTTGAGATTTGAAAGAATCATTCTACATGTTTGATAAACCCATGCACCTCTTTTTTCTACCTTGGCCTTTCATGGAGCTTGCATTGTCATTGAATCAACCTCAAGCATTTGGTCAAATAATTTATAATCAACCTTGCCTAGTCAACAAACACTTGATGATGATAATATGAGTCATTGGTGTTTCATCCTCCATGTCAAGAGAATGTTACTCTATTTGTACAAAATATCCACATATCAAGATAACTTCCATCTCAAAATTGTGAGCATACTTCTTACTTTCCAATTTCGCAACAAGATCATCATGCATGCTTGGCTAGTACCATAGAGAGGTCTTTGTTTTTGCTCTATTTCCTCTTGAATCTACCAACCATTATGAAGTGATCATCCATTCATAACATTGATGTGGGGATTCAAAATCAAAACCTAATGTAGATGATCTAATTGTATTGAGTTCACCTTTTTCTTGTATAAAATTCACAAAGTAGGCTTCTATTGGTGACCTCATGGATCTCTTATCGAGTGTGATATGTGCCTGATTCTTTTGAATCACATAACTATAATTACTGATGGTAATGGACAAGTGTTACAATACACACATGTATAGTGACACTCAAATATCCATAGTGTCTTAACTTAATTTCATACATGAGAGTATGTGTAGGATCATGGTGTGCCAAAAAGTGGCAATCTGAAAAATCTGTAGTTTTGAAATATCTCAAACCATTTCAAAATCTATTTCAACTTTTTTTCCACCCACCCTAATACTAAATGAAAACAATTAATATCTTTATAAGGTCTACTATATTTTTTGATACCAAAACTATATGGTCAACTTTAAAAACATCCTAAAAGTGTGCTTTTGGCCTACTTTTATGTGATTTTTACTTCAAACATGTAGCTGACAACTTTTTTTTCACCAAATTTTAATGAAATAAAAAGGGTTTCTTAATAATGTTCTTATCTTTCCACAAATGTAAGGTTTGTCAAATTATGATTTTAGTAAGTAATTATTACTTATTTTCTAATGGAGTTACGTATAAAGTGCTGACTGAAACACTACTTGAAAAACAACTATAACTTTCAAATGGTACAACATTTTTTAAATCCAAAAGATCCAGCACATTCTATGTTTCTTCTACTATAAGAAAATAAAATGAAAAATTGAATTTTATAGAGTTTTGAATTAGTTAAGGTGGTCAAACATGAGATTTTTTTATTTTGAAAATACTAAAGTAAAAAAATTAATTAATTATCATTTATTTAGAATAAAAATACCCAAAAATATGTATCACATCTAGGCATGAGTCTACTACTTATTTCTAGAATATTATTGAAAAATATTATCATTTGATTTTGATTAATGTGGTTAGACATATGTCTACTTATTTTTATTCTGACATTTTTGTAATATTGCATTAAAATTCAAAATTTTGACCAATAAATTTTTATTTTTTTTGAGATAAGTCCTAATATTTTAGAAACTAGATTCAATTTTCTAGAGATTCTTTTCTCTCAACCTTTTGATATAAAGTTAATAACAAGTAGAAAATTGCATGTCAAGTTGACATAACCTTGATTTTTTGATTTTTTATTGCCACTTAAGGGCATAGTTTGGTTGACCATGGTCCTGCACATACCCATGAGATTGCTATTTATAGATCATATCTACTCTAAAAATTAGTAAGATCTTCATTTTGAAGTCTAGTCTCTATGAGATGGTTGATCCTATATGCAACTATAGCATCTTGTGATGTAATGCTCCTTTATGGGTCCTACATGTTGTGAGTGGAAAGGGTCATTTTACCTATATGGGATTGGGTCCATTAAGGTTTCCTTTTGATGATAGGAGTATCTCCACATAGTCATATCCTTAACGGGCCAAATTTTATAGGAACGTCTAGATTTATTTCTTTGCATTTCTCCCACTGCATTAGTTCTTGATAATGGAATGAATACTTGATGTGGTGAATTTGATGCACTCAATGTTTGCAACTTGAGAGCTTGAATTTTCAATAGAAAATAGACCCTAGAAATTTAATCTAAATGAGTTCTTGGGGACTCATTTGATTGGACCTTTACAAACTCTCAATTCTACACTCTTGAGCTTTAGAAACATTAATCCTCCATTTGAAATGAACTTTGATTCTGAGACTTTAAATTGTGGTTTTGTGCTTAAATATCTACAACTTGAACCAAAGCATGTGAACCTTACGACTAGACTTTTGTATTAGCAGATGTGAACTCAGAAATTCAACTTGAACTTGAAGCTAACATATGACTCTTTCGAGCCATTGGACCTTTGATCTACATGCTTCTAAACTAGTGAATTTGTATCTTAGACGTGAACTACTACTTCCACCTCCAAAAAATTTGACCTTTTTAAGTTAAACTACAAACCAACCTGGATCTGAACTCTTGAAATCTAAACTCTGAACCATGAAATCCTTCGAACTTGAACTTGAACTTGAAACTCATGGTTCAAGTTTGAGTTAAACACAATATTAAGACATTGCCCCTATGTAGAAAACACCTTATAAAGGCATTGTTAGCAACAAAAACCAACAAGAAACTAAGGCAATCTCCCCATAGGATGAATTTACAGAGTTTAAAAACTCGGGTGTGAAAGCATGTTAACACATATGCTATTGCTCAACATTCAAACTACTCGATTCAAATTGTTACTCGATATACTTGCTTATCTTGGTATATATTGGAGTACTAAAAAACCATGAATTTTCTTAGTAGTAACTACTGCTCGGTCCATATATGATATTTACACAAATCAAATACATTTCTTAGACTTAGTAGAATAGCTCGATCACAATGATGGCTAACCAAATCTACCTAAAAAACAACTAAGTGTTTGAAATTGATTGACAACATGACTTGGAGATTAGCAATCTCCCCCTTTGACATTATTGGAAAAAATACTTTGTTATTATTTAAGGTTACATCCAAGATTACAAAATAGTACTCCACCTTAGATTGTGACAAGTCTACATAAATACTTCACAATATATATCATATATACATAACTACTAACATACTCTGAGTTCAAAAGGTGTACATTCAAAATTGATCAAACATTATGGCATACCTTCCTGGTTAATATTTTTCATGTGACTCTTATTTCCCCTTGTATTCTTATTCCTCCTTGTGACATTCATCTTCCCCCCCTTTTTTTTGTCACTCATGCTATGGGGTCAAATTGTACTTGTCCAAAAAGGGTTTGTGAATCTATAGAATCATGGCTAATGCATTATCCTAATTAGACCCGATAGATTCCAAAACTTGAATTCTGATTTCTAGTTGAGCAACTAGATCAACCAAACTAGTTGTAATGGAGAGACGAGGGTCTCTCTGTACTAAATATTTTGCAGCTATCAATTCTGTTTGCATGACCTACAAATGAGGTATTAACATTTTTTGGTTAGCACTTATGTTACCATCTTTAACCATTAATTTGGCTAATCTTGCTTAAGAAAAAGTCAACCTATTAAAGTGAATGGATCTTGAACATGCGTCCATGCTTAAAGAATGTCCTATTGACTTTAAATTTGATCAAAGCTTCTCAATAAGCTATTGGTTGTCCTTAGTAAAGAATTCTACATTATAAAACTTTTTATACAAAGAGTGAACATTTTATATAACTCCTAATTATTTGCAAGGCTAGAAAGTTCAACCTGTTTTATTCCAATGTCTATTGAAACTTTCTCCAATATTTTGGTCTCATACTTGTTTTAAGATCACCTTATCACTTTCTCATTAGCCTCTATATCATAATTGCAACCTTTTCAACAACATGAACTAACTTATCTATTAGAGGTTTCTTCTCATTAATACCTTGAATATCAAATGCATCAACAAAAATATCTTTGATCTTATGTAATGCTTGCCTCTATTGATGTTCTCTTTTTATTTATTCTTGTTTGATTTTCCTTGCCAACACATCTTGTAAGATTTTCATCTGACAAAGTATCATATTATTAGGATTAAACTTTGGAATCACTATGACTTCATCAAGTGTCACTGGCTTTCTAGGTGACTTGATCTTCTTCTTCATCTTTTTTTCCTTGGGTGTGCTAGTATTTGGAAAGGTTATCTATAATGATGATACTTCAGCACTCAACTTCAAAATCTCTTGAATTTTTGTGTGAATACTAACTACAATTGTCTTCTATCAAGTAGATACCACCTTCTAATCAACTATAGTATTTTTCTTTTTTTTAGTCATTGTAGAGGGTTCTACACTAGGCATCTGAACCAATGCTTGAACAACATCTTTCTCTTTTGGCTCTTATGTCTCCTTGGTCCTTAGTGTTACAACCTTTTTTGTCCTTCAACATGAGGTCCTAAGGCATCAGTTGTAGAATGATTTACTTGAGCTTGGATTCTCTCATCTCCCTTTTCTTTATCAATTACAAGGTTGGTCTCAAGAGATAGATTCAAAAGTGTGATTAATGTCTTGTCCTATCCCTCAACACTTTCTCCTTGTATACTTTTCTCTTCAACTATGATTGTAGTTATTGGTGAACTACTAGGTACATAATCCATAGCTAATGCACTCTCTATCCTTGGATAATCATGAACTTGGATAAAAAATTGATTTATTCATGGTAGAGTAATGTCTACAGTTTCCTTTGTGATTGCTTCACTTTTGATCTCTTCCTTGATCAAGGCATTAACATTTAGCTCTATATTCTTAGTTTCATCCTCAATAGTAAAATCATCTTGATGCTTACTCTCCTCTACCTTCTTCATTATTTCCTCTTCCAAGTTATTAGGCTCATCAAAATATTCTTTATTATCAAGTTCAACTTGACCTAATGTCCCTTCAGCCTTCTGCTCTTTGTCAGGGATCATGCCAAAAATTATTTTGCAAATCAATTTTTTTTGTTGAAATACATCTTAAATTTTATTCTTTAATATAGAAAATGCTTTGTATTTGGGAACATATATGTTCCTATATTTCTTGATGAATTTGACAAATTTTTTCTTAATCAAATCAGGCATTTTTTGTGCCAATGTAGCCTCTTTGATTTTCCTCTTGGTTGATGTGACAAATTGCCATCTCTCATCAATCTTACTATACAACTCTTTAGTTATGAGATTTCCAATCTTCAGTGGTGTCATCTTAAAAGTTCCCATAATTTTATGATATTTGATCTTTACCTTATCATTTTTACTCAATTTTCAAATTTAATGAACTTAAGTTCTGACAAACCTATACTACTTTTGATGTTTTTGTAGATTTTGTCTATATTGGTTGGATTCTTATGTACAACTACCTTGAAATGACTGGCATAATTAGAGTTAGTCTTCTCTTAATCTTCTACATTTTCTTTCTAAAAAACTAATCTCCTTCTTGGCTTCTTGCTTGGATGAATCAATTCTATCTTGGATGGAATTTATTTTCTCTTATAGAGCTCACCCCTTTGCCTTGTTTAGATTTCTTCTCCATTGCCTTTTTTTGTGATCCAACCAATGTTGTTGTAGTAGTAGCCCTTGTTCTTGGTCTGTTTGTGCTAGGAGGTGTGGGCTTCTTGAAAGTTTTCTCTATAGAGGGCTCAATAATTATGACTTTCTTTCCTTTCTTGTATTTTTTCCCGACTACTACTAACTCTTTACCTTTCTTTTCTACATCCTCTACCTCCTCTTTACTTGCTTCCTCATTACTAGATAGGTGCTCCCCAGCACACTCTCCCCCCCCAACCTTGTGTGATTTTTAGTGCTGCATTCTTCACTCCACCTTGGCCCAATGTCTTGTCAAGATTTTTCACCATTTTCGTTCTCTTTCTTTTCAAGGTTGCAGTTTTCAAGCCAATCGTTATCTTTGTTTTGGCTTCCTAATAATTCCTAGATATTTGTACATTATTGTCAACCTTCTCTACTAGTAGTGTTATTATATCTATAGTTGTTTCATCAATATTTACCTCATATGACACTGGCCTCAACCATGCTACCCTCAGTATAATAGCTTGTATTGTAAGTATAATCAATATTCACAAGAAAACAAAAATCATCATAATATTGTTCAACTAGGGATACATGAATCCTTCTCTTTATCATCTTTTGCTTGAATTCATCAAAATCACTGTCCATATAATTATCAAAGTTTTCTCCAAGTTGTTGAACAAATTCACTTATCTATTGTGTCACTAGTCAGTCTTAACTTTAGACATCTCCAAAAGTAGGAAAAATATTTTGAACATAAAAGAATATACAAAAAATCAGGGAATTGAACTTACACATTGTGTTTTTGGCCTTCCTGATTGATAAAAAGTTTTCTTCCCATTGAGTTAGTTGCAACTTGGCCAAATATGATCCTTCTTTAATATCTTCCATTCCTAGTCAACTACAATACAAGATACACTATCTAATCTACTCAATTGATAAATTTTGTGTGCAATTACCCTTACCACAAATTCAATTTCTGGATTAGTGATGGTAGAAATAGTCATTCCTCATTTGTTCCACATGATCATCATGTTTGCCTCAATTACCTCCTTACTCTAGCATCACATAGTGCCTTTCCCTTCAAGAGTAGGGTATCTTGTAATTCAGTAGATGATCTGTTTGGTAAATTTTACTGGCCCATTCTCTAATCATAATTGCATGTCATGAATTTGGTTTAGAACTATCTTGATCAAATTGGTTTTGAAATCATGAGGGAAGTCTAGGGCACAAACTAACCCTTTTTCAACAACATGCTTGTTCTTTGCCTTCAATGATCCATTTTAATAGAACTTGTTATATGCTTCCCTTAGCTCATAGTATCTAGTCTCAAAAATTTGGTACATAAAGCATGACCTTACATCATGAATCATTATGAATTTGGGTGGAATCAATGATAGGACACCCAAGGGATCTCCCTTCATTGCAATCTTTGGCACAACTTAAAAATCTAGAGGCAAACATTCATCATTTCTAACCAATTGAACATTCCTTACTTGCTTGTCTTGCATCTTCATTTCAATAGTTGCACTTGTCACCATTTCTTTAGGTTAGGGTTTGAAATTATAAGTTTTGAGTAACTCGGTAACAATGAGTGTTTCAACACTTCATTGTATTTGCTGAAAATATGCTATTAAATCTTCATGAATTTTGCACAAATTTCTCATTCAATCACCTTGATTCACTTTGCAAGTTCTTTGATCACTTGGTAAGTGAAAATGAATAATAAAATTCACTATATAGACTCAAATGGTCGAATCAGGTCTTCAATAAATGTTTTGTACATTGGTGGGTGTAATATAGCTGTCTTGATCTTCATGTGAGAACTTAGTTATCTCTATTCCTTCCTTCCATCACTTGGTTAAAACCATAACTCAGTCACCATTGACACTTTCACACTTAAATTAGTCAATATAGGAGCTCAGTCTATGTTGTACAAATTGATCATTATAGGCATCAACTATGATGCTCAACACAAATAATGTATATGGACTCTTTTCTCTATTGTTACCTCAAATATGTCCTAATTCATCTTATCTTATGTAGATATGGACTTTAACACATCTTATGTTAGGAAATGGTGTATATTATAACATTCAAATGCATATTTCCTTACATACCTTCTTTTCTTAGTTAGAAGTAGTGTGATTACCTGATCCATTGGATTGGGTGATCTCAAATTCACTGGTTCCACTACTACCACTTCTACCTTCTTTTTCTAGGTTTGGTTCACCTGGTTCTTTGTCATTTTAATAATCTTTTCATTTCTAGGTGTTGGTGATTTGGTTTTATAATTTTTGCTAAAGTAACCAATCTTATGACAACTATAGCAAACCAAACTTCAACTCATCCAACCCTTGGATTTTCCTCCAAAATGTGTCCTAATGTAACTTTCCACAATATGTCCATATTCACCACAATAAGTTCAACTATACCATGTATTTTAATCCCAATTTTAGGAGTTACCTTGTTTGGATGCATTTCCTTGCCTTTTGGTTGTCTAATAGGTTTTTCCTTAGATTTTCATTCCTGAGCTTTATGACCATACTTATGAAAATTGTGGTAGTATTCTTCAAATCTAGGTGCAATAGGCATGTTACTAGTCTTTGATCTGCATTCAAGTGCCTAATGTCCATGCTTGTTACAATTAAAGCAATATCCGTTGAATTTAGGCTTGGGATTGGAATGACTAGTCTTGCTCTTGCAAATACTTGTTGTATGTCCTCATTTCCCACAATGATAACATGTAGGTTTGTTTTTCTCTCATCTATTATCTACTCTTTGATGATTCTCATTATTTAGAAGATGATATGTGCTTGGTATATCCTAGTCCAGAGGTGTCACTAGATCTTCTTGGTGTTCTAATCAATTCCTCAAAGTATTTAATGACTTCATTAGGTTTTTTCACCCTATCAATGAGTTCCTTCTTAGATCTTAACTCATTCCTTGGTTGATCATTCTGTGATCTCAAATTTACAATTTCTATGTCTTTCCTATTCAACTCTTGATTTGCAAGTAATATTTGGTTTACCATGTCCAGTTGATTGTTTGTGAGCTTCTACACATCAGATGTCCTTTCATCAAGTCTAGTGACCATTTGTCTCTTGTCTTCTTATGCCATTATCTTGTCTTCCTAAGCTTTCCTTTTTAGTTCAATCACTTCACATAGTCTTATTAATTGGATTTCATGCTCTCTTCTTAGTCCTCTAATCTCTTCAACCAATATGTATTCTTTTCCTGCATCACTTTTACTAGAATTTTTATTGTCAAATAGTCCTTTAGTGTCTTATTCTTGATATTTGGTGTCATTCTTCTAAATAACCAATTGTTTTATTCTCTTTAAGGATTTCTTCAATTTCCCTCTTGCTGCTTCAAGTTGCTATGATACAATCTGTATATCAAGCTTCTAATTTTCAATGATCTTTCCCAACTTGTAGGCTTCCATCTCCAAGATCTTAACTGCTCAGTGGTTAGACTTCTTCTAAGAGAACTAATCTATGATACTAATTGATGGAAGTCTATTGGGAAAGTAAGATATCAAGGGAGGGGTGTGAATCAGGATCTACAAAACTTTTTTGCTTAGAAACAAATCTCAAACTATTACCATTAACCCTTTCCTCAACAATATCACAAATCATATAAACAAGAACTTGTAATGATGTGTCTGATCTAAACTACCAATCAAAATGACAATCTTGAAAGTAAATGGAAACTACATAACACAAAAGATTTCATTACCCAAAAACCCTCTAAGGTGAAGGTTAAAATGGGGTGGGGATGAAACCCACAAATCTTCACTATTGTAGCAATAAAGTGTACCTATTAAGGCTACAATGTTTGATCACTTTTGGTGATCTACCCTATGAGGGGTCTTTCCTGCTAAGAACTTACACAAATTATCCATTCTACCTTGATTAAAGGATATAAAATTACAACCAAGTAAACACTTAGTTAAGATATTTACATAGGCCTATTAAGACCACTTTGTTTAGAGATTTACCCCAATTCACTTGATAGAATGTATCAGTGCCTGATCCTTTGGTTATTACTCTGATACTAGATTATGGATCTCCTCTTTCCAATTCTTGAACCTCTCTTTGATCTAATAAGTTCCATTCTGTACATCACTTCTTGGTTTCTCTACTTGGTTCTTGCTTCTAATATCCAAACATAGCCTCTTTCACACACACACTTCTCTCCTTAGCTAACATTTTGATTTTGGGTTTTGATCCTACTTAAATAGGCAATTGGTGAAGCTTCTCAATCAAGATTAGTGACCTATATTCAACACTTTTTTTGTTTATGCATTCCCTTTTTCTGATTGGTTGCATGTCTTGTATAGGGATCAATGATAGAAACAAAACATATTATTATCTCCTTGACTTACTCCTTGATCATTAAAACATGCATATAAGTTGACCAAAATGGTTTACATAAGTGTTTATGCCATTTCAAACACATATACTAAAACTAGCTTACTCGTCATTAACATTCCTAGTGCTTAGCCATAACTATTATCAATATGTTGTCACTTGACATTGACACTGCTCTATACAAACTATCACTTAGTATAATTGCTTAGCTCGACACATATTGGAGTACTCAAAAACCACTAATTTTCTCAACAGTAACTACTACTCAGTTCATATATCACACAAATCAAATACATTGCTCATCCTTAGTAGAATAGCTTGGTCACAGTGATGACTGATCAACTATACCTAAAAACATAACTAAATGTTTGATAGTAATTAACAACATGACTTGGAGATCAACAAAGCATTAATGAGAAAAATAATAAGAAACTTAAGTATTAGCCAAGTGATGCTAATGACTAAGCAAGATGAAGATAAACTGAAGTAATGATCAAGGATAATGATGGCCAAGAAAGCCAATGTAAGCTGAAAAAGACAAATTAGTAGTGACCAAGCTACCTAGTAGCAAATTGAACTAAAGAGCATAGTGATGACTGAGTGTCAAGAAATTAACAGTTTGTGAAAGAATCAAGATTTGAGGTCAACACAATTGAATTTACAAAAAAGTCAAAATGTGTTAAAGATAAGGATTGATGAGCTAAAATGAATGAATTGAGTTTGTTAAGTGATCTAAGGTGAAGATTCAATAAGAAGTTTCCAATTTTTTTAAGGAAATATGTAGGACTAAATGATGGATAGATTCAATGAATCTAGTCAAACCCTAAGATCTATGGTTATGTTTAAGTGACAAAAGCTTAACTTTATTTAATGAGGCATATGAAATGATTTGTTGGTTGGCTGGTGATTTTTTGAAGAATTTGTGAAGAACAAGATTTGTAGAGGAAAAGTACAAAGTTGGTGAAAGTGAGATTGTTTGAAGTGTTTCCAAGCAGATCAGAGATGGAGAATGTGATGAAGACCAGTCAATGAGCCAAGAATGAGTCAGAAGGAGATCTAAACATGAAAAATGAGTTGTATTTTATCAGATTAACCTAATTGTTAGTTTCAATGGTAAAATAATTTAATCAAGGTTGACCTAAGAGTCATGTTGTAAATCTTTTAATCAAGGGGACATTTTGATGGGATGTTTTAAAGAACTCTAAAAAGGCCACTCCTAATAGGGTGATTAAATATTTTAACATGATCACACCTAATAGTGCATTTTGTAACCTTTAACAGGGTTGGCTCTTAATTGAGCTCACTTTAGAAGAGTGAAAAAGTGGTAGCATGTTACTTGGGGTCTTTCCCAAATAGGGTTTCCACGTTAAATCATGGTGTCATACTTGTGTAAATGTTATTTTTATGTCCCATGCTATTTACTATTACATGTTTCTACAATTCTACTAACACTTAAAGATAGAGCTAAGTGTTGATATGAATAAGTTGGATTACAAATGATTTGGTATATTGAACAAGTGAATTTATGAGTTTGATTAAGTTGTTAAAAGTTGAATTGGTACATCTGGGCTTGAGGATAACTTATTCATCTCCCTCTTAGTTATTCTTATCATTCTAACACTTTATTGCCTCCTTTTTTAGTTGATTTGGCATTTAGAAGTTAATGCAAAAATGTTTTATTTAATATCAACTTGGCAACTTAATACAATATAAACAAATAATAAGAAACTTTAAGTCAATCTAAAGTTTCCCATTGACTTTATTTCATGTGCGTGATCAAAATGTAAACATTCATTCATTGGTCAAAGTCTTTGTTGAAGTCTCTTTCATCCTTGATCAAAATTGATGTTCTTGTTATTTTATGTTGTTCAACTTAGAAGGAGACACTATTCTATAACTATAATGAGATTTTATTTTATAATTATATTATTTAGAAAAATGTGGAAAAGTAAGTATCATTTGGGTTTGTGATATTTGTTTTATATATACATGTCAAATAAGTAACCATTAATTTATCATCGATACATTTTTCATAGTAATTGGAATGCTATTTTAAAATTATACTATTTCAACTTGACATTGTTACAACATTATGTAGTAATGCTAAATCCTAGAGTAATAGTTTATATATATTTTATTTGAATACAAATAATATTTGTCATTATGCAATAAGAAGTTTGTGAAGACTCGTCTTACATTGGGTTGTTGTACCTAGTATTTGAGGAATGTATCAATGAAGACTACCTTTCTATATTAACATAATCTCTTTTTTCTTACATAATTGTGCAAACCCAAGGCTTGGATGGATAAATATGAGGTGTGAAAGGGTGGGGAAAGCATGAGGAGAAAGAAGTACTTGGATTTATGAAAGATCAAGAAAGGTCGTGAATCAGTGGAAAATAATGAAAAGCTAAAGAGTTGTACAAATGATGGGAAGAGTGTGGTAGTAAGTACAATGCATAATATTTGACAAGTATAGTGTATAATATTAATAATGACATTTTCAAGATACAAATTCATAGATCAAGAGGTAGAGTGCATATATAATTCCATCATAGGAGTAGAATTGAGCATTTGTTATGGTGTATGCATGTGAATTGATCATTCATCTTTTGAGAGAACATGGTTTAAGATCCATTTTCATAGTAAGCTACATACTTTGGTCATTCCTAATATCAAATTAGATAGTTCCTTGTTTTCAGAACGACATCCATAGGTATGAGGATGATATTGTCTTAGTTTCTACATGGCATTTCTTTATTGCCAGTTAGACATCGATAGCCTTGATAGAGTTACTTGCATTACCCAATTTTCTCAACTTTTCCTTTTTTTAGTTATTTTTCTTGTAGAAATAAAGATATTGAAGTCATTTATAGGTTGGGAACCATTATTTTGTCATGGAATGACATCTTGATTTTTTAATTAGAATTATTTTGTACATCAACGATACACTAACTCATATAAGTTTTTACTATATATTTCTTTGAAGATGTAATGAATGATGCCCATTTAATTTGATGTAACACATAATTATAGTATTCTCAAATGATATATATTTTGTAGGCAAACAATATCAAACCAAATTATATGTTGAGAAGGCATGGGTTGTTTGTAGGAGATATGTGTATCACATTTTATCTTGATAATTTTGAATGGGGGTTTGAAGAAGTAGCATACTTGTCAAAGAAGTCTCGTTCATTGATAAATTTATCTTATTTCCCCATTTGAGTGCATCCATGTTAGGTGCATTGGGTTTCCATTCATATCAATACCAATAATTTGTTTCTTATAAATGTATTTTAATTACCTCTTCAAAAAATATTATAAATCATGCAAGTAGAGAGTTGTGGTGTGTGGGTTTATAATCAAATTATTGATGTGTCATTTTTTATTGAACATTGTTGGTATATTATCATTATTGAAAAAGCTTATGCAGGTTAGGCCATTTTCTGTTTGTTGAGCCCAAAGTGAAGAACAATGTTGGTAAACCAATTTGGCCGATCATAGTTATCAAATTAGAGTGACATTTATTCTAATATGATCTTTTTACTCTTAGTATAATCTCAAAATGCATTAGTTCCTCTACTAATTGAGTGTCTAGTAATATTTTCAAGTATGCTCAAAGGTCTTCAATAGTTGTTGGTATATTGTCATCAAACTTTATTTTCATGAAGACTACTACTAGAGATTAGCTACATTGTTGCATCATAAGATTGAGAAAGAAGTATCTAAAATGTGGTGTTGATCGAATCTATTGGCATGGAAGCACATAAGCTGTAATGCATGTTCATGAATTTGTACTTCCCTAGATATAACTTATAGCAATAGTTCTTTTCCATCTGGAAAGAGAATGGGAAATATCATGTCAAATAGAACCTCAATAGTGCATTCATTAATAGAGCCAGAGCTAATTTGTGGCCAACCAATAATGAGGCCATCATCTTTTTTATTTGTAAAGATTCTTCAATAATTTGTAGTTCATTTCATTTATTTGGTAGTCTTTCCATAAATGACATTGAGATCTCTATTTCAATATCCTCTTCAACTTACATATTACCAATGTCACAATTTATTTTCATAGTTTCCTTAGTCTCACTTTCAAATGTAGCATTTATGAAATATGCGCATTAGAGTTTGGCAATACTAATAGAGCATTAACATTAAGTTTGACATCCTTATAATATCTAGGTCATTTCTTATTTTTTATGCTAGTGCATTTTCTACATGACTTCTAAATGTAGCAATCATAATGTTTTCCATTTGTATTTATCCTTATAACTATTACTACATCGAGATCTTCAAATATTCATGGGAAAGTCTTTACTACTGTCTTGATATCTTAGGGGAAAATAATTATGTGACCCTGATATTTGTATTGACCTTTGTAAGCATGTGTCACTTACAATATCAAATTGAAATGTGTAATGGACATCTCTTCTAGTTGAGTGAGGTTCTGTAACACTAATGGTTGTTCAGATGGGTTTATATTGTTAGTCATAGAGAATCAATGTATTCCTTATTAGAAATACATCTTCTACAAGTAGTATCTTTATTTCTTGAACAAGCATGCATACTAGGGTAGCATTCATTACATATGTTGCATGTTTCTAACGTTGATAGTGCATCAATTATTTTTCTTATTTTTTTGGGTTTTCTTTAAAAAATTGGACTTGTTGATTGTCATGTTGTGAATTGTGTTCTCATTTTTAGTTGTGTGTGTTTTCACCTGTGTCTTTAGGACTACGAGTTTGTTGATTTTTGATATTTCTTGGTGTTTGAGCATGGATAGGTATTGTAGGCCCAAATATTTCTTTTTCATATTTTTTTTTTGTTGTAATGCATGATGTGCACTTATTTTACTCTTTATGTGAAGCATAATACAAGTGATTTCTCTTACAAGATTCTAATTTTTGTACTTCAAAGGATTATGTCTCGACATCTTCTGCATCTATGTTCATCATCTGGAAAAGAAGAAATTTTATTTATGAATGGTTACTATTTTTCTCTCTTAAATAATCTTTAATGTTTGAATTTAGTAATGATAGTATTGATTTGATATGTTTGAAAAGAGTATGAAATTTGAACATATTATGTTGTATTTGAAGCATACTTTGTACATTGATGGACTACTTAAAATAACATTCATAATTTTTTTCGCAACAAACATACATTGTAAAAGGAAATTTGATGACTGGAATAATAGTCTTCATTCTTCATATTTCAATAATAATGAATCAACCCTATTATTTTGAAATCCTATTCCATACATTGATGGACTAGAGAAAAGATCATTAACAATTTAGTGCATAATACCTATAAATCCTAAATTGACATTTCACATATAAAATAATATAGATAATCAATCTGATTGCAATAATAACCTAAACAATGTTATCTAAAAAAGTAGTTGACAAGTTTTGAAGGGACTTTGGAACCTTGTAGAAGAGGAAATCATCTTTTGATATGAAATGGCCCAAAGTACAACTTCTATTCTAACTAAAATCACTTTAAAAGTAGTTGAATACATTGTGATATTAAGTATTGGAAAATTTTCACACAATATGAATCTCATTTAGGAGGTAGTTGCATTCATCAACTAAATCAATTATATTGACTTTAGTGATTTTTTATTTTAGCAATGTTGAATTATTGTATGTTTCATTTTTTTCTTGATATTGTGAAGAGGAATTAGTTATGTTTTACTTTTTGAATAACCTCTTAGTACTTTCATCTACTTCTTCATTGTATTGCAACACATATAGTTTTTTTGTAGACATTCCTACAATCTTTGTTGCAAACTTCTTCAAAAGAAGTTTCCCATATAGTACATGTGTGATCTTCTAGTTATGCTTCAAGAACATATCTATAGTTGTACTCTTTGAAGCTTGTTGTAAACTTAGAACAATACCACTCATTTTTTAAAGTTTGTGTATCTCTTTTCTTGTATTCTTTTACTTGTGATTGATTGGGGCAAGATGGATAATAAAATAAATTTGACTTGATGTATAATACTATTGCTTTGACCCTACACTGAATGAAATTTGGTGTTTTTGTTCAATCCTCTTCAATTGTGCTAAGGAATTCTATGCTAATAGTTGAGGGACATCTATATATAAGTTGTGTTGTTGCTGTGAGCATATCAGTGCCATTCTTTGATCAAATACAAGACTATAGAACTTTTTTCTCTAGTACATTAGGGTTAATGAACAACTGAGTAGTCGCCAGTGTGCTTATTACCTTGCCATTATATTTTGTTATACAACCATTTTTTATTGCAAAAACTGTTGACTTTTGTTGATCCTGAAGCCCTGATCCATCTTTGTTAGATATTTGTCCCCAAAGAGTCATATTAGTAGTGGTGGATGACATATCTATCAATTTGATGCTCCTCCTAATAATCATTGTAGTTGGTAATTAGTCATTAGAGAGTACCAAAGAACCTTTAATCTTATTATGTTGCTAATCATGCTTTAATCTTATTTTGTAGGTGCTAATATCTATCAAACCAATACATAATTAGTCAAATTATTACCTACTATGTGGGTTAGAGATCAATATTTATCGGCTTTAATATGAAGTGCCAGATCTAGTCTATTTAATATAAGGCCAATCAATTAATACACATCTACTTGATTTAATACAAACTATTTTATTGATTACTTAGATATCTATTATTGTTTACATTAATTTTGATATTTTTATTTAGTTAAAAAGATAATTTATATTGATTATTTTAATTACTAACAAATAGATAAAAAATTGTTTTTGGTTTTATTGTCATATATATATATATATATATATATATATATATATATATATATCTTCAATTAAGGCAAATCTATTTTATTTATTATTCTAGAGAATTAGAAATCATATTATGGTTTGATTAACTTGTGGTATTTTAATTTAATAAAAAATTAATTTTACTAATATTTTAATTAATAAAAATATTTTTTTAACATTTTTTTATTGTTATAAAAAATAAATTATATTTTAAAAGATAATATATATATTTTTTGATTGGTGAAAGTCTCATGGCCTTTTCGTTATATATATTATTTAAAAAAAATTCTAATTTATTAATAGAAAGGGACTATTCATAATTTCTTTTACAAATTACCCCATTCAAGTGTGGGCACAAGGGAAAAGGAACGGGGGAGAAAAATCGAGTATTATTTGAGACCAAAGTAATAAATCTATTTTATTTATTGTTAGAAATGGAAAAAAAATTCTGTAAATAAACAATACCAGGAAAGAATCTAAGTGAGTAAATGCATGAAAAGATATTACCATAAAATAGGTGAGAGAAAGCTTCAAGCTCCAACACCATGAGACAAGATATTTGGAAAGGGGAAAGCAAAGAAAACCCCTTGTGATATTATGAATGAGGCATCAAAAGCCTAAGAAGGAGGAGAGAGAGAGATAGAGAGCAATGCTCATACAATAATTGAGAAGAGGAAGAAACCTCATTGTTGAATGAGAGAAGAGGGTCATCTCTTAAATAGAGATGAGAGAGAGGAGTTGGAATGTAACTCCCATGTCTATGAATGCCACCATTCATAAGTGTGTGAGGCCAAGTGTGAGATTCCTCTTAAGGAGGAATAATCTAAAATTAGAAATTACAATATATATTTGTCCTCACATATTCCACTAGATGACAAAATAAGATGTAGTAGAAAAAGGACAAAAAATAAATATATTAGGATACCTTGGCTTATATCCTAATATATTACAATAATAAAGAAAGGAGTTCTAACCTTGGTTTATAAACACACCAAGGAAAGATTACAACTTCTAACATTTATTATTATAAAGATTTAGGAAATGATTTTTGTTAATTTTAATATATATATTTTAATTAATTAGAAACATGGTATTTATTTTTTATGAAAATAAAAATATTTATTTAATTTTTAATGTAAAAAGTAATCTTAAATTTATTATATATAGATTTTTGATTAATTAAATCGATAATATTTAAATTTTATGAAAATAAAAATATTTATTTAATTATTACTATAATTAGTATATAAAGTTTTGAATATAATATTATGATATTTTTAGTGTGAAGATGTTATATTGCATTTATATTTTTTCTATTTTATTCACTCAAGGATATTGTTATTTTTAATTAATAAAAAGAAAATTTGTAATGATTATTTTAATTAATAAAAAATATATTTCTATTTTTATTCTTAAAGAACATTTAAATTAAAGAAGAAATAAACTTGTTATACTATTATCTACCAAATATTATTTTACTTATATTTATAATACTTTCTTCAATTAATACATATCTTTTTAACCTAAAAAATAAAAAATTATGGATTTTATATAATTATTTATTTTAATTTTCAACTTGTTATTGAATAAAAAAATTATTTTTTATGGATTATAATTTATTTATATTTTTCACTGAAGAATTTTTTTTGGGTAGATTTTTTTTTCGATAAGCAAGGGGCCAAAGCCATATATTAATAGAAAAATAGTTATACAACTCCACTCAATGGATACTGAGAGGACAAAGATGGGTGTTAGTCTATGAGTATTACCCTTTTTGAATCATAAGCATTGGAGATTCCTTAATTCGTTAGTTTTCCCATATATTTTTGTGACTTGAAATAGCATAGATAAACATCCAACAAAACTCTATACTACTTGTTAGGAGGTTAGAGAATCCTTAGAAAGACATAAATCTGCTAAAGATATTGAGATCCTAAAAAGATAGACATCAAGGAACAATAGATATTAAATTAAAAATAGAAAGAAACACAAACTAAACATAAGAAAGTGATATAAGATCTTTCAAAGGGAATTGATTATTGAAAAAGGAAAATGATTTAAACAATTATGAGTATATCGAAAGTATGCCAAGTTATCATTAAATCTATTTGAGATAATAATTACTAAAGGGGAATGAACTAAAGATTAATACTTTATTTGATTTGTTGGAAGAGATTTATCAATATGCATATTAGCTATCTCGTCTACTCTCTTATTCCCTTCCCTATAAATGTGGTTAATTATTATTTTGTTGAAGGATTTGCATAGTTCTAAAGCTATCAAGAGCTTTGCATCTAGCCTCTAGTTAGAAAGAGCTCTTTTCCTAGGAGCATTTATAATTATGGCCAAGTCTCCTTCTATTTCTAACTTATTTATTCCCAATTGTTTGCATAACAAGAGTCCTTCTACTAAAGTAGAAATCTTTTCCCAATTATTAGTAGCTTCTCTAATGTATTTTTCTATATTGACAAATTCCTCTCCATTTTCATTGTGAATGCAACATCCTATGCTAGATTTACGTGGGTTTCCTATCGATGCTCCATCAAAATTTATCTTGAACCATCCCTTTTTTGGAATTTCCCATATACATTCTTCCCTTGAAGATTTACATTCTGTTGGAAATATAGATGTAGTAACTGAGATGGAGGGTTAATTAGTTACCAGAAAAACAAATCCATAGATCCCTTAGATGTCTAATAAAACTACTTACTACTGTCACTCGGTAAACATACAGAAAATGCTATAACTTAGTAGATGCAATTTATGTTAACTTTAATAGATCTTAAACATTCATAGTGATTATTATGTAAGCATAAAAGAAATAACGTGAACACATGAGACACCAGATTTAACATGGAAACCCACTATGGGAAAAACCACCAAGTATTTTCAATCTTCTAAAGTGAGCCTTGTTAGGAGCCAACCTGGTTAAAGGTTACAAAACACACTATTAGATGTGACCGTGTTAGAGGATTTAATCACCCTATTAGGAGTGGCCTTGCAAAAGGTCTTTATAACAATTCAAAAGAATTATCACCTTGTTAGAGGATTTACAAATGACTGTTAGACCAACTCTGTTAAGAGATTTAGGAATCACTACTACAATGGTGAGAAAGTAACAATGAAATGACCTGAATGAGATGCAACTGAATTGTTGATACAGATCTCTGTTCTGCTTCACTAGATCCTTCTTGATCAAATACAACTTTGTTGCTACTCAAGGATATCTGACCATCCTTCAAAGTTTGCTCACACTTTCCTCTTCAAATAATCAATACACTTGCATACATGTTCATTACACTTTAGAATTCTCAACTTGACCTTTCATATATACCATTCAGATTATCAAGTTGGCCCAATTACAAGTTACAATTACCAATAATCATTACCTCAGTTAGCTAGAATCAATACTTCAAATAATTAAACTTTATTTCTTAAATTAACAAAATCCTTCATTAGCTGACACTGCTCAGTAAACACTGTTCCTGAAAAGATTTCCTATGTTAACCAACAGACGCTCAGTTAATATTGTGAACCCTACAAAATCCTTTGGAGATCAAGTGAACTCTATAAACACTAACTTTCTTTCGTTAACCATGAGAGTTTGGTTAACACTACTTCCTACCATATTTTTCTTTGACGCCCGAGTGAGCTTGGTAGACACTGTTTCCATAGAGTAATTTTTAGGAATGCTCGATAGACATAGAAATTTTCTTTGTTGACCAACTGAGATCGGTAGATACTAACTGCCAACTGATATGACATTTGTGTAACATCAAAGAAAACACACAATTAGAGAATTATTTCCAATAATCTCTCTCTTTGGCATTGATGGTAACACAACATGTCATAGCACAATAAAATTTGAAAGAAAGTCTTTTTCTGATAGAAGATTTTCTCCCTCTTAGATTTTATTCCACAAACTTCTCTAATGTAGTAATTTCCCTCTATGAAGGAATTACAAAGTTTCTTCTTCAAACAACAAATTCTCTCTCAAACAAATTTAAGAAAGATATGATAGTGAACTCTCCCTCTTTGACAACACATGCCAAAGACAACACATACCAAATGAGTAACAATGTACCTTGAGTACTAATTCATATGCAATGTTCCCATGACTATGCTGCATCAACTGATAGATCTTCAACTTGGTTCCTATTGATGCATCACTAAAACTTTATTTTAGTGAGCTTTAGATAGGGGAATGACCCCTAACTTAGCTCTTAGATACAAGAATGCATCCTTAGGTAATGACTTGGTGAATATGTTTGCAATTTGTTCTTTTTTATAGACATATTTCAATTTGATTTCCTTGTCCTACACCAATTCTATGACAAAGTGATATTTTATAGCAATGTGCTTGGTTTTGGAATGCATCACTGGATTCTTTGATATGTTGATTGCACTTATATTATCAAAAAAAATAACAACTAGTTCTTTGATCTCAACCTTCATACCTTCCAAACACTGTTTAAACCAAACAATATTAGAACAGTTCACTACTGCTGCAACATACTCTACTTCTGCTATAGATTGAGATGTGCAATTCTACTTTTTGCTTGCCCAAGATACCAATCTTTTTCTAAGAAAGAATGCTCCACCACTTGTACTCTTTCTATCATCAATTTTTCTTGCCTAATCAACATTAGTAAACACTTTTAAGTCCAAATTTCTTCCAAATTTATACCACAATCCATAATCTTCAGTGCCTTTCAAGTATCTCAAGATCTTTTTGATTGCCATCATATAATTTTCTCTGGGTTTTGTTGAAAATCTTGCCACTATACCAACTGCAAGAGCAATATTAGGCCTTGTATGAACTACATACTATAATTTTCCAATCATTGATTTGTATAAGATCTGATCTACCTCTTTTGAATCATCATTTTTGGTAAGCTTTAGTTTAGTACATATGGGAGTTCCAACTGGTTTAGAATCTTCCATACCAAACTTTTTTGAGCATATCCTTGATATAGTTAGACTAAGTGATGTAGATACCATTCTTGCTCTACTGTATCTGAAGATCAACAAAGAACTTAATCTCACCAAACATAGACATTTCAAATTCTTTGTTCATTTGCTCTAAAAATTCTTTGCATTGATCATCATTCCCTATAAACAAAGTATCATCCACAAATATTTCTACCAAAATAATCTTGTTATCTGGTCCTTCCTTGCTGTACAAGCTACTATTATCATTAGTTCTCTAAAAACCAATCTAAATAAGATAATTATGCAATCTCTCATACCACACTCCACTGGCTTGTTTCAGACCATATGATGGTTTGTGTAATTTGCAGACCATGTCCTTTTTGTGTGGATCAACAAAAAGTTTAGGTTGCTCAATGTAGACTTCTTCATCAAGAATACCATTGAGAAATGCAAATTTAACATCCATCTGATATACCTTAAATCCTTTATGTGCTGCATATGCTAGTAAGGTCTTGACACCTGCCACTCTTGCAACAAGAGAAAAAGTCTCACCATAATCAATTCCTTCTTCTTGAGAGTACCCTTCACATACCAAACTAATTTTGTTTCTTGATACTTTACCATCTTCATTCAACTTATTCCTGAATACCCATTTTTTTTCAATCACATTTTAATCTTTAGGCCTAGGTACAAGAGTACAGGTTTTGTTCTTCTCTATTTTCTCTATCTCTTCATTCATAGCCTCAATCCAAATTTCATTTTTCAATGCATCTTTGACACTTCTAGGTTCAAAATCAACAAGTCAACAAGTACCTTTTAGCTTACTTCTTGTCATAGTACCTTCTGATAACAAATGTATCTGGCATTGTATTAGGTTCTTTTGGTTCCTTTTTGCTTTCTTCTTCAATCCTTTCTGCAAACTCATCAACTTTCACATGTGCACTTTCTATGATTTTGTGAGTAGACAAATTCAAACATCTATATGCCTTACTCTTGCAAGAATATCCCAAATAATACCTTCATCACCTTTCACATCAAAATTTCCTTTTCTAGATTCTTTTAAGATGTAACATTTACTTCCAAATACTTTTAGGTAACTTACATTGGGTTTATAGCCATACTATAACTCATAGGGGGTTTTGAATGTGTCCTTCAACTGTACTTGGTTTAATGTATGAACTGTAGTGCTGATAGCTTCCTTCTAGTATTTGATAGCAATGTTCTTTTCAAATATTAGAGTCCTTGCACAATCCATGATAGATCTATTCCTTCTTTTAGCTATTCCATTCTACTCGGGAGTTCCAAGAGCTGATACCTATCTTTTGATTCCTCTTTCAATGAAAAAGTTATTGAATTCATTGGAGATGAATTCACCACCTCTATCTAATCTCAAGCATTTCAATCTTTTCCCTATTTCCTTTTCTACTCTGGCCAAATACCATTTGAACTTCTTAAATGCTTCTAACTTCTCTCTTAGATATATAACAATCATCATTCTAGAGTAGTCATCAACAAAAAGAATGAAGAACTTTTCTCTAGTATAGCTCTCAATTCCAACAGGTCCACACAAATCAATATGCACAATTTTCAAAATATCTTCAAACTGATAGTTTTTACTTTTAAAGCTAGTCTTTCCCATCTTACTAATTTAACAATTCTTGCATAGACCAACATCAGGTTTCTTCAAACTAGGAATGCCTCTTACTTTCTTGAATTTTCTTATCTTTACTATGTTGTCAAAATTTACATGACATAACCTTCTATGCCATAATCAACTTTCTTCAACTTGAGCAATAAAACATGAGCACTCACCAAGATCAAGATAAAATAAGTTACCTTTTATTTTTTTGCCTGATCCAATCAGCTTTCCTTTGTCATCCAACAATCTTGCCTTTCCATGCATGAATTCCACCTTGAATCCAATATTGATTAGATGTACCACACTCAACAGATTATGTTTTAGTCCTTCAACCCAATAGGCATTATCACATACAAGTTCTTTGGTTAATGAGATTTGGCCTCTTCCTTTTATGTAACAAGGTTCATTGTTTCCAAACCTTACATTGCCACCATCATAGTCTTCAAATTGTTCAAACTCAATTTTGTCACTAGTCATATGATGTGAACATACATTGTCTATGATCCATGTATCATTTTTGCTCACATGAGAGATAAGTGCCATCTTATCTTCTTCATCATTATCTGATTCATTTTTCACAATAATGTCATCAATTTTGTCCTCACTATTATCATAATCCTTAGAGTTCTTAGCCATAAAACATGTTTTCTTACCTTTTTCCTTGAATGATTTGAAATCTTTCTTACCATTGCACTTATGACCTTTCTTCTCATCCTCGTTTTGCTTGTTTGGGCACTTGGCTGCAATATGACCAATTTCCTCACATGAAAAAAAGATTAGGGAACTTTACCTTTGTATTTTCCTCTGCCTCTAGAATATCTCCTTGCAAGTAGAGCTTCAACAACCTCAAGATCACTATTAGAGCTTTACTCTGATTCTTTTTCACTTTTTGACCGAGAGTCCTTTATTTTCTTCCCTTTTTCCTTAAGCAAAAGCTTGGCCTCAAATGCAGATTCAATATTCTTGGAAGTTGGAACATGATTGTCATAGTTATCTAGCTCAAAGGCTGTCAATCTTCCTACTATGGCATCCAAAGTTATCTTATGATTTGCTTCACATCTCCTTTCTTGAGTTGTAGATAATCTAATTGCATAAATATGAAGAAATGTTCTAAGAACTTCACTTACAATTGTTTCTTCCTTGATATCTCCTCCAGAAGCTTTGATTGCATTGAAACTTGCTTTGATCCTTTCAACATATTTAGAAATGTTTTCATCCTCTCTCATCCTCATATGATCAAATTGTCCTGTTAGGCTTTCTACTTTGGCTCTCCTTACATTGTCATCGCCTCCATAGATATCTTTTAGCTTGTTCCACATAACAAAGGCAATTTTGCAGTCTTTAATATCGTCAAATTATTCATAGCTTAGAGCAAATGCAATGTCTATCATCATCGTCTTATGAGTCTTTTTCTCAGCAATGTCATTAATAGATAATGTACCAGAAGGAGTTGTATATTCTTCATCAAGGTATTTCAATCCTGTATCTCCAATGGAAGCTAGATGAAGTCTCATTAGACCCTACCATGCTAAAAAGTTATCCTTGTTAAGCCTTGGAATTTCTCTCTTGTAAGACATTCTAATCTTTAGCTTAGGTCCTTGAAAACTTTCCTGCAAGCACCAAAAGCTCTAATACCAATTGTTTGAAATATAGATGGAGTAACTGGGGGGAGAGGGGGGGGGGGGGGGGTTGAATTAATTACCACAAAAAAGAATCCACAGATCCCTTAGATGTTTGATAAAACTACTTACTGCTATCACTCGGTAAACATACAAAAAATGCTGTAACTCGATAGATGCAGTGTATGCTAACTTTAATAGATCTTAAACATTCACAGTGATTATTATGCAAGCATAAAAGAAATAACATGAACACATGAGATACCGGATTTAACATGGAAACCCAATATGGGAAAAACCACCAAGTAATTCACTACTGATTTTTACTCTTCTAAAGTGAGCCCTGTTAGAAGCCAACTTGGTTAAAGGTTACAAAACACACTGTTAGGTGTGACCTTGTTAGAGGATTTAATCACCTTGTTAGGAGTGGTCTTGCAAAAGGTCTTTAGAACAATTCAATTGAACTGTCACCTTGTTAGAGGATTTACAAATGGCTATTAGACCAACTCTGTTAAGAGATTTAGGAATCACTGCTACAATGGTGAGAAAGTAACAATGAAATGATCTGAATGAGATGCAACTAAATTGCTAATACAGATCTCTATTCTGCTTCACTAGAACCTTCCTGATCAAATAGAACTTTGTTTCTCCTCAAGGATATCTGACCATCCTTCAAAGTTTGCTCACACTTTCCTCTTCAAATAATCAATACACTTGCATACATGCTCATTACACTTTAGAATTCTCAACTTGACCTCTCATATATACCATTTAGATTATCAAGTTGGACCAATTACAAGTTACAATTACCAATAATCATTACCTTAGTAATCTAGAATCAATACTTCAAATAATTAAACTTTATTTCTCAAATTAACAAAATCCTTCATTAGCCGACCCTGCTCGGCAAACACTGTTCCTGAAAAGATTTCCTGTGTTAACCAGCAGATGCTCAGTTAACACTGTGAACCTTGCAAAATCCTTTGGAGACTGAGTGAACTCGATAAACACTAACTTTCCTTCGTTAACCATGAGAGCTTGGTTAACACTACTTCTTGCCACATTTTCTTTTGACGCTTGAGTAAGCTCAGTAGACACTATTTCCATAGAGTAATTTCCAGGAATGATTAGTAGACACAAAAATTTTCTTTGCTGACCAAGTGAGTTTGGTAGATACTAATTGCCAACTAATATGACATTTGTGCAACATCAAAGACAACATACAATTAGACAATTGTTTCCAACACTTTCATTAACCCCTTTTCATAGAAAGGGTAGGATCTTTAACCCAATCCATTGTTCACACATCTTTTCATCCCAATAAGTCATCCTAGGTTTTTTGATGTTAGAATTAATCAATCTATTATTTGTTAACTCTAAAAGTGAAATTTCTATTTTGGTAATAAGTTGATTAAGAAACATCTTGCTATCTTGAAAAAAAATTCTATTCCTCTCCTTCCTGGGAACTATGGAAGGGGAGGAGATCCAAAGGTTGTGAAAGATACTATCTACCTTAAGAGAGGCCAAGACATCAACATATTGGGTATGGAGTTAGGTAAGGCCATCACCAGGCGTAATTGAGAGAAAAGCCATTACAAGCAAATATTTGAATAAGGGCAATGAAGGAAGAGACGATCTATAATTTCTTCCACAAATTCACATAATGGACATCTAGTTGGACCTTGAAATCCAAACTTCCTTAGTCTTTCTATAGTGAGGGTCCTTTGGTGAAGGGCTATCCAAGAAAAGAATCTTGCCTTAGGGAGACAAAACCTATCCCAACATAATCGAAGAGGGAGAATGCTTTTAGAAAAACCTTGGCGAGATTCTAAAAACCTATAACCTAGTAAAGTATACTTCCCATTATGAGGGAATTCAACCTTCCACTAAAGGAAAATTTTCTCGAATGAAGAATTGACTAGAGGATATTTTTCTTCTTCTAGTGGATTATATCTAAATCTTTCCATTTCTAGTTCATCTCGTTGTCCTCAAAAGTCCCCATTTTGTTTCCAAATAGGATTTGGATAGATGGAGGGAAAGATAAAGATCAAGGGTCTTATATCTCCTCCACGAGTCTATCCAAAATAAAGCATCCCTACCATCTCATAGATTCCATGACAAATTATCCTGTATAATATGTTTGCATTTCAATAGGAAATTCCAGAACCCTGATCTTTTAGGAGGAGAAGTCTCTCTAAAAATCCTAACTAGATATGGGTATGAAAGGTATTTATGAGTCAATATTTTTACCCATTTTAGGTTGGGGAATCTGACCTTTCAAAAAATTGACCTTTCTCCCAAAGCTATCCCTTGAAATTTGATATTTTTTATGCCTGCCCCTCCTACTTCTTTAGATCTATAGACATGGTCCCAAAAGAGGAGGAAATATTTCTTTTCTCTACACATCCTTGCTAGAAAGAGTACCTAAGGAAACCATTAATGATACTTAGTTTACTACTAGGAAGATCCATACAAGAGAGTTAATAAATATGCTGAGCTAACAAGACTGAAGAAACCATTATCTTCCTCCCCACTGAGGATAGCCACTTACCTTTCTAACCAACCATTTTCTCTTTTAGCTTCTCTATGAGAGGGTCCCAAGGATTTGATATATTATGACCAGAGTTTAGGGGAAGTCCTAAATATTACAAGGCAGAGTGCCCTTCTTAAAATCAAGGGTAGTACATATTAGTTGTTCTATGTTAGATTAGTATTAAAGAAGAAAATTTTGGATTTGTCTTTGTCAATTGTCTACCTTGATGCCTCAGCGTATTAATTTAAGATACTTTTAAAAGTTAAAGCCTCATTTACTGAGCTTTCTCCATATAACATGGTATCATCTACAAAATGCTGATGAGTAGTAGGATCATGGTCACTAGTTATCAGTTACCCTTTAATTTCCCCTAGAGCTCTAGCCCAAGAAATTGACCTTCCTAACACATGTTCAATAAGAATAAAGAGGGATGGAGAGATTGGGCCTCCCTATCTGAGACCCTAAGAAATACTAAAAAAACCTATTGGGGTGCTATTTACTAGAATAAAAATCTTCGGGGTTGAGATACATTCAAAGACTAATTGTATCCACTATTTTGAGAAGCCATATGCTTCTAGGCATTTACATAAGAAATACCAATCGACCCTATCAAATGCCTTACTAATATCTAACTTAATGAGCATACTAGGGGATCTATTATTTTGAATAGAATGAATTGCTTCTTGAGTAATATTGATACCATCATATATTGATCTTCTAGGGACAAAACCTGTTAGCTCCTCACTAATGAGGTTGTATAGAATCTTTTTAAGCCTAGAGGCCAAAATCTTGGTAAAGAGATTACAGAGGGTATTTCATAAGGCAATAGGTCTAAAGTCATTAAATGAATCCACATTTTCCTTTTTAGGAACAAGGGCAATAAAGGTGTTATTAAATTTGTGAAGCAATTTTCCCAAGTTCCTAACTCCGTCCAGAGCCTTAGTAATATCATCCCCAATGAAGTTCCAACATTTCTAAAAGAAGAAGGTAGGGAATCCATCTAGTCTTGGTGATTTATGTCTATGTATTATTTTAAGAGCTGACTCAACTTCTGACTAAGATATTGTCTATAGAAGATGATTGTTTTTCTCCTTGGATACTAGTTTTGGGATGTTGGACATAACATTTTATTGGGCAAGTAAGTTAGAACTATCCCTACCATTGTAGATATTTTTGAAGTAAGAGACTACCTCCAAGCTTATCTCCTCAGGATGATTCTTAATGTTTCCATCCCTCCCTTTGATAGATGTAATTTGATTGATTGTCCTTCTTTTTTTGGAATTATTATAAAAAAACTTAGTATTGTTGTCCCCTACCTCCAACCACACCTCTCTTGATTTTTGCCTCTAGAAAAGCTCTTATTTGGAGAGAACTTCTTCATATTGTTGCATAAGCTTTTTTTCTTCTAGGTATTGACTTTGCCCAATTCCATTCTCCATAACTTCATTATTAAGGGATGCAAATTTTTCTTCCAAAGTTAACTTGTCCTCAAAGATGTTCTCAAAGAATTCTTAGTTCCACATCTTCAGCTTTTTCTTGATTATTTTCAGCTTACTAACTACTTGGAACAATTTGGAGCTTGAGACCTTTGTTTCTTCCCACCATTGTTTTATTTGTTTAAGATAATTTTCACCTTTAAGACACATTTTCTCAAATTTGAAAGGGCAATTACTAGGCCATTTATCCTCTATAACCTTTAGCTTGATAGGGTAGTGGTCTGATCCTAATATTGGTTTAACATCAGAGTGGAATGAAATAGGTACTAAAGATAAGTCTCGATAAATAAGGAAACTATCTAATCATTCTGCGATCTTTCTAAATCCTTTTCTTCTATCATTCCAGGTAAAGGTATTATTTGAATATGCTACCTCCATCAAACGTAGCCATTTAACCCAATTAGAAAAATCCTTTGATGCTAAAGAAAGAGAATTGTTGGCACCTCATTTCTCTAAAGGACAAAGAATAACCATGAAATCTCCTCTAATAATGGATACACCATATTGTTCTATACTGATACTTTCTTCCAATTCCATCCATAGCCTTGACATCTCTTTATTGTTGATTGGACCATAGATATTAAAAAGCTTATACCAAAATTAGATTGTATACCCTTTACTGACCCACGAATCCAATTTCTACGAAACTCCAAAGACAAGATAGATACATTCTTTGGATCCCATAAAAAGTAAGCTCACCCGAAGCTCCTTCTGTTGGGGAGTCTCTTACCTCCCTCTAGCCTAGAGATCTCTTAAATTTACCCATTTCTTCACTATTTAGTTTAGTTTCTTGAAGAAGAATTATGTTAGCCTTAGTATTAGAGATGCAACGCTTTAGGAGTAATTGTTTGTTAGGAGCATTGAGGCCCCTAACATTCCATGTAATGATATTCATGGTGCTATGGGAAGGATCTTCCCCTTCCCTGCACAAAGAATATTGATAAGTTTAACCTAACCTTTTTCTACCCCATCTTTAGATCTTTACTCTTGCAAGGTTTTTTGACTGTGTGCTTTTGCACAATCTAGAGCTCCTTTGCTTGGGAGGGAAAGTCCTAAACCTAGAAAGGTCTCAAGTTATCCTCATCTATTCCCTCATTGATTTCAAAATCTATTAGTTCCTTATCAACATTAAGGACTATTTCTTATTTCCCGAGGTTCATTTCCATAGTTTTAGAGATTAAAAATAGATTTCTACAACTTCACCACCTCCTCATCACAAATCTCATCCAAAAATTAATTCATTAGATCATCCACTACCATATTGTTTAAAGCCTCTATTAACATATTGACTTCTACTTCTTTTCATTTTAGGATTTTGCTCGGATCTTCCTTTGTTTGGGACATATTTTTGGAAACAAAATCCTCTTCCTCTACTTCTTGACTAGATTGGACTACTTCCTTGGAAGGAGTGACTTGAAGAGTAGTTTTTTGTAGAAGGAATCTTTACTCAACATTACTTGGACTAATGATTACTGATTTGAGGTGAGGAGGGTAATCCCTGATCTCTCCTTCCTCCATCTCCTCCACTGAATGGATAAAAAAAACCCAACTTTCTTATTTAGGGAGATTCGAATGTTTGGAAAGTCTCCCAAAAGATCTTGAAGGCAAACATCTTGAGGCAGAGAGACTGGTTCTACTCTAAAAAGAACCTCAACAAGTCTTGGATTGATAGAGATAATTTTACCATTTACATTAATATCTAGGGTCTTGAATTCAACTACATTAACATACACTCTAACTATAATAATTGGACTAATGCAAGCAATATTAAGTTATCCCAACCCTACATATGATCCTAATTTGTGACCTTTTATTTTGAGTGTATCTTTAACCATAAGTTCAATCGGGAGATTAGGAAGAAGGATTGCTTTTTCTACTTAAAATTTTGCTAATTTTTTGGGATCAAAGAATGGGTTCCATTCTAGAAATTTTATAGGGTAATCATTTAGAACTAGGGTTTCCCTGTATAGGAGCTTATATTAGATCCATACTTGTTAGGTTGGCCTATTTTCCTAGAATATTTTAAAGCCAGTTAGCAATAGAACACACCTCCATACTAGGGCCTATCCATAGCGCAAAAAGTCCTCAATTCTAGCATCTTCTTTGAACATAATTAATCTCATGTTCTAATAGGTATATCACTTCACAATCCATTTTCTTTGTTTCCTTGATACAATTTAAAGTTGTCATAGATCCTTGAGACAAGGATTCCTTTCTCCTGTCTAATCTATAAGATCGGGTCGGATGAGTATCAAATTCTATTGGATCAATCTTCTGAAGGGGACTAAAGCATTAGATTGATTTTGACACCTTCTTCCATTATTTTTAGGGAACCTATCTAGAGGTCTAAGTTTTTTCCCTCCGAAGTGATTTGATCTATCCCTCTTAGGTTTACCAGATCATACCTCTATCCATCTTTCCTTAGATTCCTTGTACTTTAGAAGTAGTTTCATGGATTGAGAGAAGGGTAGAGCATACTTTGTTTACAAAAAATGAGTGCATTGTCTTCAGTACCATGGAAAATTAGAATTATTTTTTAGTTTTAATAAAAGCATTAATTTACGCAAATAAAACATAAAAACTTGAATTTCCACAAATCAAATGACAAAGTTATAGTAACCTACTAGATTCCACAAATAAAATTCTTTAGAACACTCTACTATATAAAGATAAGATCATCTTCTAACAAATATTAAAAAAAAAACAATTTGATAATTTTTAACCTAAAACAAAACCAAAAGACGATCAATATTCAAAGAGGAGAGAAAACCTTGTTGATTGGCAGAAAAAACTTTAGAGATTTTAGTGAGCTTGCATAGGCCTCTCCTGAATAGGCTTCTAAATAATAATTCTTGAGCTGATTTTTCCTTTGATTGTAATTTGATTGCTCTAAAATTACTCTGTAGGTTATATAGCAGATCACATGCCTTGGACAGTTGCACATAATTTTTCTTAGGATTGTTTTTTTTTTTTTTGAATCTGGATGGTAAGATCCAACTGAGCACTTTTCTTCCGTGTTCGTGTCTTATCTGCTTTGAATGATTCGTCTATATTTGGTGATTGGTCAACTTGCAATTTTTTCTCAAAATACTTGGCCTCAGTCTGGAGGAGAAATCCACCTTCCTAAACTTTGTATAAGGGTGAGAAGACCTATAATAGATGCAATGAATATGCGGCTCCTAGAATCTTTACTAATTATCTTCGGTGCTCTCTCAAAACTTTTTCTTGCTTATTCAAATTTAATTAAGATTTGACCCTCCAATAATGGGCAGGAAGTGAACGCCTCTATTGAATTCTGCGAGGAATTTGAATTGGAATTAAAACAAGTGCAGTTGAAAATTTATCTTGAATCCCTAAGTTCGTCTTATCATTCCATAAAAATTTCTGTCTGATCAAGAAAAAGTATCACAATCTCAACTTCAATTTTGCTTATTTGTCACATTGACATTCGATTGAGTCGAGTCGAGTCAGATGCTGAATGCGATCACCATGACTATGAATAATGTATACGCTACATTATGTGCAATTTTTGGTAGAATTTTTAATTTATATAGAGATAATTAGTAATGATTATTTTATTGTATAAAAAAAAAGTAAAAAGAGTTAAAAAAAATAAAATTAGAAATATATAATGTTGAAAGTCATTTTCTTAATGTAAAAGGATTTTATTGTAAAATGGTTTTACAATTTTTTAAAGGTTGTTTAAAAGACATTAAAAAAAACATATCAACTAATTAATATAAATTGTCAAAATCTAATATCACTTACTAATAATACAATTAAAAAGACCACACATAAACCCAATTAATAACCATAATCATAATCCAGGCAGCATATTTATCATAATATGCCCACACATCCAATCATATTATTCCACAACAGACTCGTCCACAAAAATGCCAATCTCTAGAGAGGAGCACTCTTGAGAACAACCGTCTCCACGGTGATACCCGGCCCGAAGCCAAACAAAACGCCCATGTCCAGCCCTTCTCCCGTAGTCGAACATCCTTTGTCCTTGGACGACTTCCTCATCTCGTCCATAACGAACAGCACGGAGCCACTCCCCATGTTTCCATACTCTCTAAGCACCTGCCTCGACGCCCACAACTTCTTCGGATCCAAGTCCAGCTTCGACTCCACCTGATCGAGAATTGCAGGCCCTCCAGGGTGAGAAACCCAGAAGAGCTCGGTCCAGGCAGATATGTTTAACTTCTCAAACGCCTCCACCAGAGCCTTCTCGATGTTCTGCGACACCAGCCCCGGCACTTCCTTCACCAGTAGTGATATCTGCCCCACCTCTCTCAAAGGCCCTTCGATGGCTCCCTCGCTCTCCGGCAGAATCGTCTGCGCAGTCCAGACGAGCTCGAAAATGGGCTTCTCTATTTCGTCAACGGGGTCTGCTCCAACGATCACCGCCGCCCCGCCGTCGCCGAAAAGAGCCTGTACAAGCATATTACCCAGTTGCGTTTCAGAGGGGCCCTGGAATATGATGGCGTTGATCTCACAACACACCACCAGAACTCGAGCTCCCCTGTTGTTCTCCGCGGTGTCCTTCGCCACTCGGAGAGTGGTGGCGCCGCCACAGCAGCCCTGCTGGTACATCATCACTCTCTTCATGGAGGGGCGGAGGCTGAGGAGTTTGGTGAGCTGGTAGTCTGCGCCGGGCATGTCGACGCCGCTGGAGGTGCAGAAGATAAGGTGAGTAATCTCCGACTTTGGCCGTCCCCACTCCTTTATCGCCTTGGCAACCCCCTGAAGGAGGTGGACAGAGTGGATCAAAGATAAACACGAATGCAATGATAAACATTCAAATCAATAAGCAAAACACAAAGACATCAAGTTGTGCTACAGCACTTCATACTCATTAACATATCTGAAATCTATTACAAATCCATAGAATGCTACAGCATTCCATCCACTCATGATCCACCATGAGAAACCCAAAATGGGCTCTACTGATCCTCCATGATTAGATAAACATTTGATACTCAAATCTTTACATAATGCCTCTATTTATAGAGGTCTGAGAACTCTCTAGAATATCAAACACATGTATTGCATGACATATAATATTAATATATATCAATTAATATATGCAACTATTGGTAGTTGAAGACTGATTCTGAAATGACTTTGGGCGGCTGTATGCGGCTGTTTGTATGTGGCTGTGGACGGCTTTGCAGCTGTGGATGGTGGGAGAAATTAATACTGCCAACACTCCCCCTTAATTTCTTCCTCCCCCTTAATTTCTTCCACTAATGCTACTGCATTTATATTGTTTTTCCTCATTATAATTACTTCGGGTTTTACGGCTTACCCCTAACCAATGCAATTCTAAAGTGGTTTAAAGTTTACCACAAACTTCTCAAACATCACAAATATGGTTTCAAGATCACCATAAACTTTGCACTCAAATGGTTTACAAACCAAGCACTCATTGGTTCTAATGACCACGAATCATCACTATAGGGAAACTATCCTCACTCTGGGCCTTTCTCTTTTGTATCTGCATCAAACTAATTATTGAGTCCATATGAAAAGAAATCCATCTACCAAGATACATGGGTGCCCAACCGCTGTACTTGCCAGTTCTATAGGAATCTTTTTCAGATACATGGTTCATCAATACATTTAGTCAAACTCTAGGGTGTCGGGTACAACCGATAATGCACCCGTTACAATAGATTATTAACAAGCAATTCTCATTCAATCTCCATCACTTGATTGAGGGATATCAATTCAGAAATCTACTATTACATGACCACATTTGATATGACAAAGCCTTAAACATTTTTTCATCCAGATTACAACACTTAAACTCCAAATCAGCACACACAGAGACCTTTGCGCTATGACAACAAGCTTTAGCACACCATCTCACCTTTTATTACACCTAAGATAACTAACTTAACTTTAACAACTAATGCATAACAACTAGCACACATATTGCAAACACAAACATAATAAAAATTTCCATGATCAATATCTTCCATGTCAAGTGTATGCATTCTTTGGCACTCCCGCTTGCACAAAGATGCTCCACATGCTTCTAATCTATGAATGATAGTGTCACACAAAACTAACTCAAACACACTTCAACTTTGGCTTTCTTCTTTTCATAGCTTCTTTGTTTCTCATAGTAATCTCTTGACTTGTTCTTCTCTTTATTCTTGCAGAAGATAACTTCAAATGCCATTGCTTGTTGGGCTATGTTGCCACAACACTCTTCACCGATTTTAAACTTCTTGAGCTCTCCACAATCTCTAGGATCATATTCCATTAGCTTTGATACCACTTGAAGGAGGTGGATAGAGTGGATCAAAGACAAACACGAATGCAACGATAAACATTCAAATCAATAAGCAAAACACAAAGACATCAAGTTGTGCTACAACACTTCATACTCATTAGCATATCTGAAATCTATTACAAATCCATAGAATGCTACAACATTCCATCCACTCATGATCCACCATGAGAAACTCAAAATGGGCTCTACTGATCCACCATGATCAGATAAACATCTGATACTCAAATCTTTACATAATGCCTCTATTTATAGAGGTCTGCGAACTCTCTAGAATATCAAACACATGTATTGCATGCCATATAATATTAATATATATATATCAATTAATATATGCAATTACTGGTAGTTGAAGACTGATTCTGAAATGATCTTGGGCAGCTGTATGCGGCTATTTGTCTATGGCTGTGGATGGCTCTGCGGCTATGGATGGTGGGAGAAATTAATACTGCCAACACTCCCCCTTAATTTCTTCATTTTTATCATGGTACCAGAGCATGAAGAGCTGGGCCTAGGAAGAAAAGAATTATGTGTTGATATGTATAACTGCTGTAGCAGTGAATGAAGCTTCTAATGTTTTCTTGATTGCAGATCATTATCAGCTTCTAAAGTTGGAGACTAGTGGCTGCCAAAGATTGAGAGAAGAAAAGATCCCAGTATAATGTTTGAAGAAGGTATGAGCTGATTTCTTGGAGTGAAGTCTAATGATAAAAAAAAAAATTGTTAAAAGGGGAAAATAAGCATTATAATGTTGTTTGTTTAAGCTATATGTCATTGGCTTAGACTTGTTTGGTGGATTTTCTTTGTAAAGCAAAGTTTAAAATTGCAAGGTGTAGTTGTAACTGTGTATTAATATGGCTTCAGGAAGTAGTATAGCTCAACCACAAATTTCAATATTTTTTGGTAAAGATTATGAATTTTGGGCTATAAAAATGAAGACACTATTTTGTTCTCAAGGCATATGAGATCTTATTGAAAAGGGTTTTATTGAACCACAAGATGAGTCTAAATTAACACAAGATGAAAAGGATAAATTACAAGATAACATGAAAAAGGATGCTAAAGCGTTGTTTCTAATTCAACAATCTTTAGATGAATCAATTTTTCCTAAGGTTTTTGCTGCTAAAAAGTCTAAAATTGCATGGGATATTTTAGAAACAACATATCAAGGGACATCAAAAGTTAAGATTGCTAAATTGTAAACTTTAAGGTGTGATTTTGAAAATTTGTGTATGAAAGATTCAGACTCAGTTGATCAATTTCTAAATCAAGTAATGAATGTGGTTAATCAAATTAGATCATATGGTGATGATTTGATAGATCAAAAAGTTGTTGAAAAGATACTTCATTGTTTGCCTAGAAAATTTGATGCCATTGTTGTTGCCATTGAAAAATCTAAAGATTTGACAATCCTATCTATTGATGAATTGATGGGCTCACTTTTATCTCATGAACCAAGAATGAACAGAAATAACAATTCTTCTTTGGAGAATGCATTTAGATCGCAGGTATCTTTTGGCAGAGGAAGAGGAAGATCAAACTACAGAGGAAGAGGAAGAGGTAGAAGCATAGATGGATGTGGAAGTCCAAATCAAGAAGAGAGAACAAATCAATCCATTCAGAGTTCTAATAGAGGACATGGCAGAAGTTCATTCCAACACCGCCTCATTACCCAACCACGACACCTCCACCACCAGCATATCCTATCGAATGTCCAACGAAGGGGTCAACTAGGTGCACAGATTAGGATTCTCCTTTAGTATTTCCTCCACGAGATACACATACCTCTTCTTTATCATTGACTTCTCACCTGCAACATAACATTCCCTATAATCACTAGTGCATAGAAATGTAATACAAGAAGCATAGTATACTAGCAATCACATCGTAGGGGTATAGAAGATTAGTTAAGTATGTATGTATCCTTTTGTATGTCTCTCCTTTCATCCTTTCCATATCTCCTTATTTATCTCTTGATCTATCTATATTTCTTTATCTATTTATCTCATATTCTCACTCTATAATTATTGTTATTTATATCTTCCTCTGCACTCCATGATCTATTTCTCAGAAAAGTGTAAAGTAAAATAAACAATGTATATCAATCAATAGATCCAAATATTTGTATATTCAATTATGTATCTAAAAGTTTAAGATAGCTGGGGGGATCCCTAGCATAGAAATAATTATTGTTCAATGATTCACAACAATAGATCTAACTATCAAAGCTTAGAATTTCTTTAACATAATGAATTTTCCAAATTTGAAATTAGATGTGAAAAAATGCCCTCACGCATGATGCTTGATATTGATTCCCTCATCTACTTTGTGAAGAAGCTTGGAAAGGCTTCATTGACTTTAACTCAGCTTAAGAAGAGTGATGGCTAGCATGAAACTTTTGACTAGATTTAAAGACATGACTTGTATATCAAAATTATAAAGAATTTCATTATGCTAAAAAAATTAAACTTTCAAAAAGATTGAAGCAAAATTCTTGAGAGAAAGTTTGAATGGGATAGTGTAAATTCACTCTAATTTTTCTGAGTTGGATCTGCACCTCCAAAGATTAGAAATTTCCTCACCTGTAATGACACCATGACTTAAATATGTCCACTTCTTGTTGTTTTCCTCGAGATTGAAGGACTGAGTATTATTAAAATGCATTAAATGGGTCCACTTTTCATCTTTTTTTTCTTCTTCTAGAAAATCCTATGTATAATCAGTTTTAGATTTACACTAAAGATCCTAGTTGGGGGAATAAGAATATGATACGTATTTTGGAACTGTTGTTCTAGAATAGAAAATAAGAATACATATTCCTATTCTTGTTTGGTTCAAATAGAATTTGATGGAGAATTCACGGATCCAAAAATTTATGTTTTCTAAAATAAATAAAATAGGAATAGGAATACGTATTCCAAGTCCACCTATTTAGGTGGAATTGCAAATGCTCATTTTTTCACCAAAATTGGAATATGTATTCCTATTCACAATTTCAATTTGGTGCAACCAAAAAAAAATTGAAATCTTAATAATTTACATAATCAAAATACATGTATATATAGACAAATTACACAAATATATATCGAAGTTCATGTATCCATAGAAAAATTACACAAATATATATCAAAATACATAGATCAATGCACAAAATGTGGCCGACCATGCCATCAGGATGTGTATAATATCAATGTTTCTATATAAAATGTGGCATATCCTATCTCAAAATGTCTCATGATGCATCCTATGACAAGTATACTATCCTATGCTATTGGTGGATGATCAAAATGTAGCATCTTCATTGCACTAGGTGGTTTGGATGCCTCCTACATAAACAAAAAAAGAAAACCCAAAGTTAGACTACTAAATTGATATGATTCTATGTATCTAACATTGAATTACTCAAATGCATAATGATCCTTTTTGTAATGAGAATTTATAGTATTAAAATTTCATCATAAATAGCTCTCTCATAGACCTCCTATGTCAATCGGGATTCCTCTCTTATGTCCTCAGCAATGCTTGAACCTCATCGATTGTGGCATGTGTATGTTCAAGTATGTTTGTCAAATGAATCTACAAATTAAACTATAATATTATAATTTATAGCATGCTAAATTTATAACATATAATCAAGAATTGAAACTACAACTTACCTCTATCAACGACTCCTCTGGATATAATGGCCGTGTCAACAAAGATACAAAACTTTGGCATCCAACCTCTTGTGCACTAGGTGTTTCCTATGAGATACAAAATAATAGTTGTTAATATCATGGAAATTAGTTTTGAATTTATTTATGAAAATAAGAAAAATAAAAAATAAATGATACTTATACATACAATGGGGCTCTCATTGCGAATGGAAATGTCAGAGGGTCTACGATGTGGAATCTACCTAGACTCATCACCAGTAGCCATGCCCTATACAATAGAGAATGTGATTAAATTTCATTACCACAAACATTTTATAAGAATGCATCGATATGTAATCACTTTAAAAACACCTAATTACCTTTCCCTAGTTAATGGGTTGTGCCTCACCCCTCGCACTCTGCCCTCCACTGATAGGTGATAGCTACAAGAGAAAATAAAGATTAGAAACTATATATGCTCCAATATCGAATAGAAAAAAATAATGAGAACACAACATAATGTACCATAGATGTCTCGAGGCCAAATGAAATAGTCGAGAGCGTGATATTATCAACCCATCTAAGCTCCTCCTACAGTCATCAACTAAACATGAATGAAGATTACATACATGTATAAGTTAGTATGGGTTAAAATTACTCTATTATAAAGATTAACTTTAAATCGCATAAGTCGTAACAAAAAAATGTATACACATACTAACATAGAAGGATTCCATGCCTCTGCACACCCGTCCTTTCTGACGTTAGGGTGTGTAGCCTCTCTACATGCATTTGGTGTATCCTCCTCAAATACAAACTAATATTTAGAAAGATCACCTATGGAACCCAAACAAATATTCTTGTATGTTATGCAAGTATGGGGCACACAAACATGTGATAAGCTCGTCAGTGATGAAATCATGCCAACATCATCAACACGGGGAGGCAACACTAACATAGCTTGGGATATCAATAGGCTACTCAATCTATGGATGGTTCTAATAGTCTGAGAGCTAGCCTTTGCAATGATGTTAGGATGATGCACTAGAGGAGGGGGGAGACATCAGTGGGGGGAAAAAAGTAACAGATTTATTCCACTAGGCAAAGGGTCTATTCTGAGGAGCTCCTCCTCCTACACCCATGTTGGGCCTCATGCTCCAATAGTTCACCTTGGGGTGCAACACAAATTCAAAATACAATTTTTTTATGAAATAGAATGGAACCTCTAAATTGCTGTGTGAAGGGATGCCAAAAATTATCCACCAACGATCCCAAAAGTTCGCACACATAGCCTCATTTGTGCACCATTTAATTGATAATTTGGGCTTTGTGCATTCTACTTGTATACCTTCTTTTGGCTCTACAAAAAGGCTAACTATATCATCTTTAGTTATATTTAGGGCCGCAACCTCATCATAGTCCAACCCATCATCAAACATGGCATGCATTTTCTCACACCAGTGAAGAGTGACATTTTGTTCATTGGTAAGTGTTTCAATATTATCCTCTATGGTGTTTAACATGGATAACATGGAAGCAAATGTGGGTATGTTGTTATATGTGGTTCACAAAACCTTCAGTTCAATGAGATTTTCAAATATCAAATCTTTAATTTGAGGAGGGTTTTGACAGGGTAGGGGATCATTTGGTGGATGGTTTTGAGGGGGTATTGGATTTTTTGGTGGATGGTTTTGAGGGGATGTTGGATCATTTGGTGGAGGGTTACGAGGAACATTGTTTCTTACCTTAGTATCATCATTTGGGTTAGCCATACCTATTAATTTGCAAAACATAATTTATAAACAACCTAAATTTTAATAATTTCTATTAAAAAAACCTAATTTTCAACAAATTCTATTTAAAATAACTAATTTATAATAATATTAATTCAAAAAAAAATTCCTTTATTTGATACCCATTCGAAAATTTGATAACCGAATGGAGCTCAACAATAAAACAGAAAAAATGCAATGCAAAATAGCTTTCAGTTTTAAAAAAAAAATCTGTCACAAGTTTCGGGTATCCAATTTCATATCAGATAAACAATGAAATTGGATACTTGATATGATATCAGGTACCTGATATGAAATTGAATACTTGATTACTGATCAGATACCTGAAAAGGCTTGGTCTAGACTTTTTAGCCTCAATATCAGGATGGGTGAAAAAAGGTCAGAGTGGATTTTGAAATGCTTTTATACATTTTCAAACTCCACTTTTTTCACATCACCACTTTTTGGCACACCATGATCCTATACATACCCCTAAATGAGATTGGATTAAATCATTACCATTCCTATTATTTTTCCATGTATATTTAGTCCCCTTAAGATCAACATCAAGTAGAGTGCGAGAATTGATAAAATCCATAAGATCCAATCTGTTTTCCATTTCAATCCAACATCCTCCAATTTATTTTCTCTAGCAAAAGACTAGGGTTTGTGCAGGATCATAGTCAACAAAACTATGTCCTTAAGTGGCAGTGAAAAACCAACAAATCAGGGTTATGTTAACCTGACACATAATTTTAAAATAGTTATGGGCTTTATATCAAAAAGTTGTGAGAAAAATAATCTATAGAAAATTGAATGAAGTTTCTAAACTACTAGGCCTTAGCTTGAGAAAAAGTTATTTGATATGTCAAAATTTTGAATTTTAATGCAATACTACAAATTTTTTAGGGACAACCTTAATCAAAATCAAATGATAATATTTTTAAATATAATTATAGATATAAAAAGTAGACTTATGCCTAGATGTGACACATATTTTTGGGTATTTTTATTCCAAATAAATAATTAAATATGAAATTTAATATTTATGAAAAAAATCTTATACTAGGCGGAGCATAGAGTGTGATGCAACTTTTGGATTTCAAAAATGTTATACTGTTTGAAAGTTATAGTTATTTTTTAATCAATATGTCAATCAAAATTTTATAGACATCTTCATTAAAAATTAACTCATAAATACTTATCAAACTCAAAATTTGATAGCAATTATATCAATGGAATCTTGTGAGTGTTATACTTTATGAAAAAAATCTTATACTAGGTGGAGCATAGAGTTTGACACAACTTTTGGATTTCAAAAATGTTATACCGTTTGAAAGTTATAGTTATTTTTTAATCAATATGTCAATCAACATTTTATAGACATCTTTATTAAAAATTAACTCATAAATACTTATCAAACTCAAAATTTGATAGCAATTATATCGATGGAATCTTGCGAGTGCTATCAAAAAATCCTTTTTATTTCATTGAATTTCAATGAAAAATATATTGTTAGATGGCTACTCGAAGTCTGAATGTTACTGAAACATGTCTCAAACACAATTTTTGAGTTGACCAAAGAGGTTTGGTAAGTACCAAGCCTAATTGGGTACTCGATCTAAAATCGAGTACCCAAAATTTGGTGGCAATTTTTTTTTCAAAATTGAGTACAAGGGATATAAAAATATTTAAATTTGTTTTCACAATTAGTTAACAAACTAATTTAAATATGCTTTCACATTTAAAATATAATGATATATTTGAATACTATTTTATTTTATTTTATTAGTTTTTATTATATAACAAATTTTACTATTATAATATTATATATGATTAGATAGTATATTAGTATCATGCTACTATATATTATTATGTAGTATTATATATTATCTATAATATTATAAATATTATAAAGATTATCTATATTATTGTTATTTTTATTATTATAATAATATTAAATATATATTACTATAATATATATTATTACATAGTATTAGAAATTATCACATAGTATTATATAGTTTATTAGATTACAATATGATTGATTACCCTATGTCTAGGACCCCTAGGAACAAAGGATAATCAATGCAATGGGTCGAATGGGGTCATGGGTCAATGAACCCATTACATCATGACATGTGTTCCTAGGGATCCTAGGACACCTAGGGACATAGTGTAATCGATGCTCTGGATTGAATTGGCTCATGGGCTAGCCCATGACCCCATTGGACACATTGCATCGTGACATGTGTCCCTAGGGGTCATAGGGTAATTGATATAATGGGTCCAATGGGGTCATGAGCTAGTGAATGATTCCATTTAACCCATTGCATCATGACATGTGTCCCTAGGGGGGTCCTAGGACCCCCAGGGACATAGGGTAATAAATGTTATGGGTTGAAAGGGGTTGTGGGCTAGCCCACAACCCCATTGGACCCATTACATCATGACATGTGTTCCTAGTGGCCCTAGGGACATAGGGTAATCGATGTAATGGGTCCAATGAGGCCATAGGCTATCCCACAACCCCATTTGATCCATTGCATCATGACATGTATCCCTAGGGGTCCTGGGAACCCTAGGGACATAGGGTAATTGATGCAATGGGTTGAATGGGGTCTTGGACTAGCGCACAACCTCATTGGACCCATTGCATCATGACATGTGTCCATAGGGGTCAGGACCCCTAGGGACATGGGGTAATTGATGCAATGTGTCAAATGGGATAGTGAGATAGCTCACAACCCCATTAGACCCATTACATCATGGCATGTGTCCCTAGGGGTCCTAGAACCCTAGGGACATAAGGTAATCGATCGTATAGGTCGAACGAGGTTGTGGGCTAGCCCAAGACCCCATTTGACCCATTGCTTCATGGCATTTATCCCTAAGAATCCTAAGATCCCTAAGGACATAGGGTAATCAATGAAATGGGTCCAATGGGGTCTTGGGCTAGCCCACTACCCTATTAGACCCATTGCATCACAACATGTGTCCCTAGGGATCCTAGGACCCCTAGGAACATAGGGTAACCAATTCTATGGATCGAATGGGGTCATGGGCTAGCCCACTACCCCATTGGACCCATTGCATTGTTACATGTGTCTCTAGGGGTCCTAGGACCAATAGGGACATAGGGTAATTGATGCAATGAGTCCAATGGGGTGGTGGGCTAGCCCACGACCCCATTGGATCCATTCCATTGAGACATGTGTCCCTAGGGGGTCTTAGGACCCTAAGAGACATAGGGTAATAAAATAATATGGGTCAAATGGGTTCGTGGGCTAGCCCACGACCCCATTGTACCCATTTCATCATGAAATGTGTCCCTATGGCTCATAGGGTAATCGATACAATGGGTCCAATCAGGTTGTAGGATAGCCCACAGCTCCATTTAAACCGTTGAATCATGAAAAGTGTCCCTTGGGGTCATAGGACCCCTACGGACATAGGGTATAATTGGATGCAATGGGTGATATGGGGTTGTGGGCTAGCCCACAACCTTGTTGGACCCATTACATTGCACCATGAGTCCATAGGGGTCCTAGAACTTAGGTAGGGACAATTGATGCTATGGGTCAAATGGGGTTGTGGGCTAGCTCATGATCCCATTGGACTCATTACATCACAAAATGTGTCCCTAGGGGTTCTAAGACTAGGAACATAGGGTAATCGATGTTATAGGATGAACGTGATTGTAGTCTAGTCCACAACCTCATTGGAACCATTACATTGTGACATGTGTCCTTAGGAGTCCTTGGATCCCTAGGGACATAGGGTAATTGATGCAATAGTCCAATAGTCCATGACCCTATTGGACCCAATACATCATGACATGTGTTCCTAGGAACATAGGGTAATCGATGCTATGGGTTGAATGGGGCCATGAGCTAGCCCACAACCCCGTTTGAGCCATTACATCATGACATGTTTCCCTAGGGGTCCTAGGACCCTAGGGACATAAGGTAATCAATGCAATGCATCAAATAGGATTGTGGGCTAGTCCATGACCCATTGGACCCATTGCATCATGATATGTGTCCCTAGGGGTCCTAGGAGCTTTAGGGACATAGGGTAATTGATGCAATGGGTCAAATGGGGTCATGGGCTAGTGTACGACCCTATTTGACCCATTTCATTGTGACGTATGTCCCTAGGGGTTCTAGGACCCTTAGGGAAATAGGGTAATTGATGCAATGAGTCAAATGGTGTCATGGGCTAGCCTATGACCCCATTGGACCTATTGCATTGCGACATGTGTCCCTAGGGGTCATAGGACCCTTAGGGACATTGGGTAATCCATACAATGAGTTGGCCCACAACCCCATTGGACCCTTTGCATTGTGACATGTGTCCCCAAGGGTTGTAGGACCCCTAGGGACATAGGGTTATCAATGCAATGAGTCAAATGGGGTCATGGGCTAGCCCATGACCCCATTGGACCCATTGCATCATGACATGTGTCCCTAGGGGTCCTATGACCCTTAGGAACATAGGATAATTGATGCAATGGGTCGAATGGGGATGTGGGCTAGCCGACGACCCCATTAGACCCTTTGCATCGTGGCATGTGTCCCCAGGGGTCATAGGTCCCCTAGGGATGTAGGGTAATTGATGCAATTTGTTCAATCATTACATCACAACATGTGTCCCTAGGGGTCCTAGGGCCCCAAGGGGCATAGGGTAATTGATGCAATGTGTCCAATGGGGTCATGGGCTAGTCCACAACCCCTTTGGACTCATTGCACCATGATATGTGTCCCTAGGGGTCCTAAGAATCCTAGGGACATAGGGTAATCAATGCAATAAGTCAAATGGGAATTGCATCACGCCATGAGTCCCTAGGGGTCTTAGAACCCCTAGCGACATAGGTTAATTGATGCTATGGGTCGAATGGCCCATGAACCCATTAGACCCATTGCATTGCAACATGTGTCCCTAGGGGTCCTAGGTCCCCTAGGGACATAAGGTAATTGATACAATGGGTCTAATGGGGTCATAGGATAATTGATCCAATGGGTCCAATGGAGTTGTGGGCTATCCCAGAACCTTGTTAGACCCATTGCATCATGATATGTGTAATTCAATGGGCTAAATGGGGTTGTGGGCTAGCCTACAATCCCATTGGACCCATTGCATGGTGCCATGTGTCCATAGGGGTCCTAGGACCCATAGGGACATATGGTAATCAATGATATTGGTCAAATGGGGTTGTGGGCTAGCCCATGACCCCATTGGACCCAGTGCATCATGACATGTGTCCCTAGGGGTCCTAGGGCCCCTAGAGACATAGGATAATTGACTTAATGGGTTAAACAGGGTCGTAGACTAGCCCATGACCCCATTTGACCCATTGCATGATGACATGTGTCTCTAGGGGTCTAAGGACCCCTAGGGACATAGAGTAATTGATGCAATGGGTCCAATGGGGTTGTGGGCTAGCCCATGACCCCATTCGACCCATTGCATCATGATATGTGTCCCTAGGGGTTCTAGCCCACGACCCCATTAGACCCATTGCATCGCAACATGTGTCCCTAGGGGTCTTAAGACCCCTAGGGAGACATGGTAATTGATGTAGTGGGTTGAATGGGGTCGTGGGCTAGCCCACAACCCTATTGAACCCATTAAGAAACATACGATAATTGATGCAATGGGTCAAATGGGGTCGTGGGATAGCCCTTGACCCCATTGGATCCATTGCATTGCAATATGTGTCCCTAGGGGTCCTAGGATCCCTAGGGACATAGGGTAATCAATACAATGGGTTGAATGGGCTTGTGGGCTAGCCCATGACCCCATTGGACCCATTGCAATGATTACCCTATGTGTACTTTGGACCCCTAGAGACATATGTTGTGATGGAATGGGTTCAATGGGGTCATAGGCTAGCCCACAACCCCATTGGACCCATTGCATCGATTACCCTAGCCTATTACCCTATTACTATATGATAGTAATAATACATTATTATATAACATTAATAATACATCAATATTTTATATTATAATAATAAAATATGGCTATAGATTAAATATAATAATAATATATTACTAGATTATATAATAATAATAATCATATATATTACTATATTAAATATTAAATAATAATCATATTTTACAATATTATATTGAATAATAATGATAATACATTACTATATTATATAATAATAATATATGACTATATAAAATATAATAATCATCATATAGATTACTATATTATATTTAATAAGAATAATATACTAATAATTACTAATATATAATAATATATAATAGTTATTGATTTCCCACACTTGTCAAATTGATTTCCCTCCAAAATTTGGGCAATCATTTTAGGTACTCGATATCATTTCAGGTACCCGATATCTGATCTTAAATCTGATACCCAATATGGGATTAGGTACATGAATTATTTTACTGGAAAACTTTTCCCAAAATATTCTCTGTCACTATAGACCTAACAATCACATTTTTGGGGGCCATTTTCATGATTTTGGAGAAAAAAGATCATTTGGAGCCCATACGATCAAAAAGGTTGCTACAAGATTTGATTAGGTGTTTGGTATTGTTGTCTGAATGGGAAGCAGTAGTTGTCGAAAGGCTAAACACAAAAGGAAGGTATCAAATAAAGAAATTGCAACATATAGGGAAGGGACAAGGTAAATCATCAAAGGAAGAGACAAGGTATGTTAAATGTGAATCAAGTTGATGATGTATTGATCAAAGGTGAAATTATACAGTCAAAAAATGAATATATTCAGTTAGGGAATGAAAATGTACCAATTAATAATGATAATATTGGGATTAAAAATTTGGAGAATGAAATTTACTAGTTTATAATGTAAATGCCATGATTGAACATGTTGAAAATGAAAATGCATAGGAACATTACATATCTCCTAATTATAATCAACATGAACATTCTAGAACACCAAAATGGATAATTCAAATTGATGAAATTATTATTACTAATTTGGAAGAAAAAAAAATCACAAAGAACCATTCAGTTATGGGCTTCAAGACTATATACAATATTTTTTGGCAACAAGAGATTGGTGGAGCAATGTCAACTTTTTATGCACTCATTAAAGATGCAAAAGATGAGAACCTATGATTTCCAAATTGAAGATTGAATGTCAATAAGAAAATGGAAAGAAATACCATTATTGTGAAGAATCTTTTAAGTGCTCTCAATAGCATTGGGAAAACTAGTAGGGAGAAGGATAAGAGAGCTTCTCGAAGGGTTATTACAACCTCTTTGGTAAGTCATCTTTTGAGAAAGGGTAGATATATGGGACAAATTTGTATTGACTTGAACCTAAATTGTACTACTTTGAGAAGAGCACTTAATATATGAGAGAGAATTGATGATCCTCTTCAAAATAATACATGGGATTTTAGTGGGATACTTCCACATTTTGATAAGAAGCTAACCCATGATGTGAAGTAAGAAATTACACAATTTTAGAGCTCTAGCTCAATAGTATCACCCAATGCTAAAGATGAGTTGAATTTGAGAATTGGCATTACAAATCACACACCACATCCTAAACATTATTTGGAGGTAAGTCAAACTATGTTTTTCAAAAAAATTAGTGAGAGTCATCCAAGATTGCATATATCACAAAGGACTTTTGAATCCTTGAAGCCATTTTATTGCATGCCACTTAAAGTTTGAAATACATGTTGCAAATATCATGTGGAGTTTTCTATGCATCATGAACTATTACACGCCATCTGTTCTACTTTACATTGTAAAGAAATGTTGGAGAATTGTGGTGCTAGTGAGCTTCCAAAATCATCAAGAGACTTGCTAGATCAATTTTTATATCCTAGAGTTAATGGTTGTTTCTTTTATAGAAATGCTTTCTTAAATGAGAAGTGTTCAACATGTGTAGCTTATCCAAGTTTGACACATGTTTCTATTAGGGGTGTGAATAAGATCTTGGGAGGACAATAGTTAAAAAGAAGAAGTATATGAAGCAGTGAAATACACATTGAAGAGTGGAGGTGAGGGTTCTAGATGTGAATTAGTTGCATAATGAATCAGTGTGGATAATTTTATTTGAAAGTTCAAGACAAATCTTTTGTACAAGTATGCAAGGCATAGTCATAGGTCTTAGTGGTTAGATCAACATTTACAATGTGTAAGGAGAATTTTCTCATTGGCACTATTATATCAATTGTTGACTTTGTAGATAACTACACATTGCAGCCCCAAAATGAGACACAATCTCAGTATTACAACTCCATTCATATTGCTATTTTTGTCCACATAACATATAGACATGCCCCTAATATTGTGGAAGATAATCAAAAGATTATTAGAGAGTACCAATTTTACATGAGTGATGATAGATCTCACCCTCACAAGTTTGTGCAACATTGTTTCAAGAATTATTTTGATTTCTTATAGGAGCATGACATTGCTATGGATAGACATATCATTTGGTCAGATAATTGCATAGGTCAATTCAAGAATGCTCGCATGTTTTATTGGTTGTGTAGGATGCATGTAGAGAGGGAGTGCCTCATATTCGGAGTTTTTTTGAGTCCAACCATGGGAAAGGGGAAAATTATGGAGTAGGGGCATGTGTGAAGTGAGCTCTAGTTATGGAACAATTGAATATTTTAGGAGCAAAGCTTCATGATGCTTGTATCATTGTTGATTGGTGTAGTTCAACATTATCACCGGGGGGACTCTTGATTCAGCAATACACAGGTTCTTTTGGTTGGTTGAGGAAGGGTCCATAGGTGATAGATGAGATTGTGATACTATTAGAGACTTATCAAGATTGCATTCATTCTAGAGCTCTGATTCTAGTACATGGACCATTTGGACATGAAAACTAGCTTGCTTTTGTCCTCGTTATTTTTAGTGCAGTTGGGATCACTGTGAGTTGAGTGAGTGGGTGGAGACATGAGCTCCACATTATCTTACTCCATTTTCTATCGTATCCTCTATTAGTAATGATGACATGAAAAGTTTAGTTGAACATAACCATATATCAGATCTTATTCAGTCAAGACATGTCTTTGCATTGGTTGCACCACATGGGAATGATGAGAAATTAGATTATTAGTTAGCACATTGTGTAAGAGGTAAAAAAAAGATTGCACAACCAATCACAGATGATGATGGATTCATATATCCTATTGGTTCAGTTGTTATTGTTGGAACATGGTTGCAGATATACATGCTTAGAAGGAATGGAGTTCCTACATTTGAAGACTACCAAAAGCACAAAAAAATTCTCATATATTCAAACCTTATTATAGCAAAAAATGAGAAGTTGTTGAAGCATCAAGGAAGACCAAAAGTAAAAGAAATTTTTTCTATTACTAATGCTGATCATGAAGCCCTATTGGAGACCCTAAAATAGAGAGGGGACCCTACAATAACACTCAACTAGGTATATTTACTTCTTATGTTCTTTTGTTCATAATGATTCGATGAACCAATGATTATCTTGTTCAATACAATTATTTACTAATATTTTTTATGATATTGGAATGTAGGTACATCATTAAGAGTATCCATGCATGAAGAGAAAAACTAAATAAGGAGCAAAATGAAGAAAATCTATTCTATTTTTGACACTACAATTTTTGATGCTAGGATTTTTGACACTATGATTTTTGGTAGTTGTTTATTGATGTAATAATGATGAAACACTTGATATATTGTAAATGTAAACTTTTTGGTTTAATGTAAGAAATAAAAATGTTTTTACTTAATGTAATTTATGTGGAGGGACCTAAAAAATTATGATTTTAATTAATAATAACACCAAACTTGCACTCCACCCAATGCCAAAAACTTGACAGAGCTAAAAAATATTGATTTTACTTAATAATAACCCCAGTGATACCCTTGCTCTGGCCACAGAGAGCCTCCAACGTTCATAGACACCCCATACTGAAGAGTCTCCAAGGTGGTTTAAGTGCATTTGAAGGTCGACCTTTTGAGGATCATAACCCAAAGTTCGTGGGGACTATTAGTAAAATGTCAAATTCTATAGGACGTTCATGCCAAGGTCTACAATAACCTATCTCATTTCAAAGAGATCACATTGTGTTTAGATTTGACACAATGATCTTGCTCGATGCCAAAACTTGTAGTCATGTACCTTAGTTTGTAGGTGCATTACTACATAACTTTGAAACCGTTGATCTTGACATCAAATCGTTAGTTCCATTAGCTCCGAATGTGTGGGTAACCCTAGTGACACCCTTTTTTTGGTTACAAAAAGCCTCCAAAATTCATAGCCACCCCATACCAAAGAGTCTCCAAGTTGCTCTAAGTGTGTTTGGAGGTTGATCTTCTAAGGGTGGTAACTCAGAGCTTGTAAGCACTATCAGTGAAATGTCAAATGCTACCACACATTCATGTTGAGGCATACAATAACCTATCTCATTTCATAGAGATCATATTCCATTTGGATTCGACACAATGATCTCTCTTGATTCCAAAACTTGTAGTGTGCCTCAGTTCATAGGTGCATCACTGTTTAACTTTGAAACTGTTGATCTTGACATTGAATTATCAGTTCCATTAGCTCCAGATGGGCAGGTAAATCCTGGTGACACCATTTTTCTGGCCACAGAGAGGCTCCAATGTTCACGACCACCCCATACCAAAGAGATTCCAAGGCACCTTAAATGAGTTTGGAGTTTGATATTTTGAGGGCTATAACTTGGAGCTCGTGGGGGCTATCGGTGAAACATTGAAAACTACAAGAGGGCCATGCCAAGGCCTACAATAACCTATCTCATAAGGGCTATAACTTTAAGATCATAAGGGCTATTGGTGAAATGTTGAATGCTACAAGACGGTCATGCCGAGGTCTACAATAACCTATTTCATTTCAAAGACATCACATTCTGTTTGGATTTGGCACAACGATCTTGCTTGATGCCAAAACTTGTGGTGTTCCTCAGTTAAAAGATGCATCAATGTGTAGCTCCGAAATTGTTGATCTTGGCATTAAATCATCAATGCCATTAGCTCTAGATGGATGGGTGAACCCTAGTGAAACTCTTGTTTAGGTCATAGAGAGCCTCCAACATTTGTAGCCATCCCGTACTGAAGAGTCTTCAAGTTTTCAAGATTGGACAACACCCTCACTTGCGGACCTCTCATGTCAATCACTTTCTATAGTATTTCAACACCATGTTCTTGATTATGAGCTAATAGTTCTTTAGGTGAATTTTCTTGTAAAACTTTAATTTTGTTGAACAATTGTAAACTCTTAGAAAGTGCATTATTATTTTCATGTATGTATGTATGTATGTATGTATGTATGTATGTATGTATGTATATATATATATATATATATATATATATATATATATATATATATATATATATATATATATATATATATATATATATATGTATGTATGTATGTATGTATACATGTATGTATGTATATATGTATGTATGTATATACATATATATGCATATGCATATATACACATATGCATATATATATATATATGTGTGTTTGTGTGTACATACAACATATCCACACATATTTGTGTGTCTATGTATGTATGTATGTCTATATATATAGAGAGAGATCTTTTGGATTGTGGATTATAGATTATAAACAAAAAAGAAAAGAAAACATGACATTAATTATTCTCCATTTTTTGATTGATCATGGAGAGCTATGTGTGAAAGAGGGTGGAGAGCTCCAAACAAGGGTGGAGAGCTCTAAACATTGGTGGAGATCAATGGAGATCTAGGATTTTGTTGTTGTTCCCTTGTGATCACTATCATGCCCTTATAACCTCCATTCCCTTTCTCTACAATTTTCTTCAAAAGGAGAAGAGGTACCTATGTAAATTTTTTTTCTTTTTTCCTTCTAAACATGTATCTCTTGTTCAAATATAATAGTTTTGGTCAAATTCAAGGAGAAATAATTATGATGATTGTATGCATATATGTATGTATGTATGTATATCAGTTCACTATGCAAACCACTTTATATGCATACATACAGACTTGCATAGTACTTATGATAAATTAAATTAATCATTCATGTATTGAACTCGCACAAGAAAATATCTTCACATTTAATCAAAACTGTTCGTACCAAACTAAGTATGTAGAAATCTATACTTACAAATTATATTATCTTTTGGTGATTTAGTAAAGATCTCATGCATAATATCATTTAGGTAATGATCAGATGCATTCACATTAAGTCATAATAGGATCGAGTATATGATCCATTTAAGTTACTTCATACTTTTTTTATTGAAAATTTGTTTAACGTAATTAGTAATACTAGAATTATACAGCTAGTACTCTTGTTTATTTTATTTAATCATATGCATTTAAGAATATTATTTTTCTTAAAATTAGACTGTACATTTGTTATCACTAAAACACAAAGATAGATCTTTTATAGTTATCTTTTTTTAATTTCAAGATCTTTATATTTAACGTGAAGAGTTTCCACTATTGGATAGTGGAATATGCATAATGTGGAGCTACATAACTCATGGATTTTTCCACCAAATTATATTTTTATTATATTTTTGTCCTTCAAAAATATTATTGATGAATGTTCTTCTTATTTTCCATACATTTAATAATTTATTACTTGTCATTTGAGGTAATTTTCTATTATGAGATAGAAACATCTATCATAAGGATGGATATGCCAATTTTGATCATCTCACTTTCAAAGTTGATTCCCTTATCAAATTAATGAAACTACTTGCAACTGACACCTTGATTTTTTGCAACTTTCTCGATCAACCATTCACACAACCATCTTCCTCCTACCCCACCATAACATGCAACCCTTGTTTGAGGTTTATATCTTAGTCCATCTTGGGTTTTGAACTTCATTGAACCTATTTCAAAATGGTTCCATTGGTTCAAGGAGGTTCATATGTTCAATAAGTTTAGTGTCCTAGATAGTTTAGTGGTTTTAATGTTCAGAAGGCTCTTGGCCTGGATCAGAGTAGTGAGATTCAAAGAATTTGTAATTTAGATTGAATGGTTCATATCAATTTATGTATATGCTTTCAAATATCTCCAAGAACATTTAGGTGTATTTTGGTTCATAATAGTGCATGTAGCACAAATCAAAATCAAAGTTCACATTTCAAAGGCCAAAGGTCCTAAACATGAACGTTGTGATTCAAAGTGTTGGTTCGTCAATATGAATGTACAATTCAACGGTTCAAGTTTGACAATTCCAAGTAGCTCATACCATTTCAAAAGACCAAGTACAATTATTTGTATCTAACAATTTGATGATATAGAAATTCAATATTGAGGAGGATATATTGGCATCACAAATGAATTATCCCATATCCATAAACAACATCTAATCTTTTGTAAGTCTCTCTCCTCTAAAGACCTAATACATGGAGCCATTATCATCATGAGTAGATTCACTCTCCTTAGATTAATTCAATTGAAGCTATTCATACCAATATAAGTATGCAAAATTATGTACTTACAAATTATATTATATCTTGGTGATTGAGTAAAGATCAAATACAATTTTCTAAGCTAATATAATTGCATATGCAGATGTATGTATGTATATATCTTTTCATCTCATTGTCGTACCCTTGTGATCTCTATATATATATGCATGTATGTATATACATACATACATACATACAAATATGTGTGTCTATGTATGTATATATGTATATAAACAAAGAGATCTTTGCATATATACATACATAAAAACACACATTGTATGTATATACACATACATATACATAAAGAGAAGCTTCTTTATATATAAATACATACATACATAGACACACACATATGTGTGTATATGTATGTATATATATACATACATATAGATAAAGAGAAGCTTCTCTAATCACCTAGTAGGGGAAATATAAAGAGATACATGTTTAGAAAAAAAAGAAAAGAACATTTACATAGGTACCTCTTCTCCCATTGAAGAAAATTGCAAAGCAAGAACTACTACATTTGGGCCCGAATTACACCAAAAATTACACCGTTGTCACAAATTGAAAAAAAAAAACATGAAAAATTACCACAAATTACACCGTCGTCGCAATTTGACCTCAAATGTTATATTGCAAAGGGCAAAGATCACAAGGGCATAACACAACAATGAAATCGCAAAGCAAGGGCATAAAGATCACAAGGGCATGGCAACAAAAAGAAAACATCACAAGGGCATGACAATGAAATGCAATGATCACAAGGGCATGAAAACAAGATCGTGGATCTCCATTGATCTCCACCAAGGGCACGATGAAAAATGAAGAGATCATAAGGGCACGATAACGAATAGATTTCAGAGCTCTCCACCAATGTTTAGAGCTCTTCACTATCATTTGGATCTCTCCACCCTCTTTCACATGTAGCTCTTGACATCAAAACAATGGGGAATGATTTATGTTGTGTTTTTTGTTTTGTTTTTTTTAATATCTAAAATCAACTTGACATTGTGTTGTAACTCTGGCATAGGTGTTTGATCCTTGATAGCTTTCATTTCAGCATTTCAACATTCAATTTTTTAAGTTTCCTCTTCATTAAATAGTCCTTTCCACCCTAAAAACCACTTTGTTACTTCATTAAAATCAAGACTTGAACAAAGCCAATGATACAAAAAATACTATCACTTTGAAAAAAATGTTTCCTCCAACATTGAAACCATATGATAAATGTGAATAACACATGCCAATGCTATAACCTAGTTAAATTGGTCTAGATTAGCTAGGTTGATTACAAATTCTTGTAAAACTGTCATCAGATTAGGTATGACAAAATGAACAATCAGTTGTTCCTAGCTAGTAGGATCAAATATAGTTTTGCAAGGTGATAAAATTGCATATGCAGATGCATCACTTGCATGTCAGGCATAAAGCACATTCCCCAATTTATAATGAATGGTTGGATATAAAGGCTCCATAGTCTGGCCCAATAATGGAAGCCAAGGATGTAATCATGCATTTATTGAAGTTAATTTGGGCATCACTATATGATCCAAAATATTATGAAGTATTGAAGTTGGTAGTAACTTCTCCCATGTCTCTAGAAAATGTAGCATAGGTTTAGGGTCCCTTGGCTCCCAAGAATTTGTAGCATAGGTTCAGGGTAGTAACTCCTTACACTCAAATCTTCACTAAAGTTATTCTCACTGTCACAATGACATTACCTCTAAACCATGCAAAGGATGTTGAAGTGGTTACCAACCTTGAAACACTCTAATAAGGAATGGCAAAGAAAATGCAGATGTAATACATGATAAATTGCATAACTTGTATTCTTTATATATACAGAGTGATCTCTTCTAAGTTTCTTATTACATATTAGCAAAATAGAAAAATTAATCTAGTTGCATACATATTCCAAAATCCAAACAATAAAACAATAAAACTCACTCGATCCATGCTAAGTGACTTAGCTCAAGATCCTGCAAAAAAATAATGCAGACCAGGAAAAATGGGTAGAGTTTGCAAGAAATTTTAGAAAAACATATCATACAAGATATTTTTAGAAAGAAACAAGTCATAACCTTGTTAAATTGATCTAGTTGCTGATTAGTTAGGTTGATTACAAATTCCTGTAGAACTATCATCAAATTAGGTACAATAAAATGAATAATTAGTTGTTCCTAGCTAGCAAGGTCAAATACGATTTTCTAAGGTGATAAAATTGCATATGTAGATTTATGTATGTATGTACGTATGTATGTGTATATATATGTATGTATGTATATGTATGTATATAAATATATATACATATATATGTATATATTCATATATATATATGTATATATGCATATATATACATACACACACACACATATGTGTATCTATGTATGTATGTATATATAGAGAGAGATATTGTGGATTATGGAGACTAGTGAAGATCTACAATTTTGTTTCCGTGCCCTTCTGATCATTGCATTTCATTTTCGTGCCCTTGTGATCTCTACATCTCGTTGTTGTGCCCTTGTGATCTCTACATCTTGTTGTCATGCCCTAGTGATCTTTGTATATGTTTGTATATATTTATGCATATAAAAATACACACACACACACACACACACACACACACACACACACACACACACACACACACACACACACACACAAATATTTATAGGTATATACATGTGTATATATACATACTTATACACATATGTTTGTGTTTGTGTGTATATAAATAGAGACATCTTGGAACAATAAAAAAACAATAAAACTCACTCAATAGGTAGCATAGCCACATATGCAATGGAAATGTCTATTGGTAAGTAGATTTCACTTTTTCTCTCTCATTTTTCATATTTTTATTTCACTTGAACTATTATTTCTTAGGGAGCATTTTGTAATATTGGATTCATTTTATGCAGGAGGCAATGAGGACATTCCTGGATGTACTTGTGTGATGAATTGCTTGTGAGAAATGAAGATGGACTTCCCTTGAGAGTAGCAAGAGGTGATGAGGAAATTCTAAGTACTTTAAAGATTGTTTCTTTCTTAAAGATTTTAGATGTTAGTAGGGAATTTAGATCTTGGGGGACAGCGCGGGGCGGGGGGGGGGGGGGGGTTGCTGCCAAATGAGCTTCCACCTTCACGTGGTTGGCCCTAATTAGTAGATATTATTAAACTATTCCCAAAACTAAGTGAAGCTCAACATTAACCTATGATTGCATGACAACTAACTATGTGAATCTCTTGGTTTCAGGCAATGTAGGACACTGTAACTTAATATGCAATGCCAATTCATATGCATATGACATCAGGTGGAGCTAAAAAATGCAACAGGTTTGCATTTTCTTAGAGGTCTTTAATTAGGTATTTTAAGTTATAGACCATCACAAACATTGTTCATGATGGTCTATAATTTTAAAAACTTAATAGACCTATTAAATAAATGTAACCATGTTGTATTTTTTCATCTCCACCTGTTGTCCATGCATTTGAACGTAGTTGCATGTGCATTCTCGATTAAGAGTGGTAGAATCTTATTTTGGATGTGAAAGAAAAATGACATGCACTAGAAGATGGGAAAATGATGTCACTTTTGTAGGTCTAGAACCTTTTTTTTGTACTTTAAAGATTAATCCTTTCTTAAAGATTTTAGATTTTAACAAGGAATTTAGATGTTGGAAGGGGAGGAATGAGTTTTCACCTTCATGTGGTTGGCCCTGATTAGTAGATAATATTAAACTATTCTCAAAACCAAGTGGAGCTCAACATTACCTATGATTGCATGACGACTAATTGTGTGAATCTCTTGGTTCAAGAAATGCGAAAGGATTCCATAGTTCAATATGCAGTCTCAATTCATATGCATACGACATCAGGTGGAGCTGAAAAAACCCAACACATTTTCATTTTTGTTGGAGGTTTGTATAGACCTATTATATAAATATAAACATGATGGGTTTTTTTAGCTCTTCCTATTACCCAGACATACAAAACGTAGCTGTACATGCATTCTTGATTCAAAGTGGTAGAATCTTATTTTTGATGTGATAGAAAAATGACATGCACCAGAAGATGGGAAAATGATGTCACTTTTACAGGTTTGAAACCTTTTTTTGTACTTTAAATATTGATCCTTTCTTAAATATTTTAGATTTTGGGAGGGGGTAGGGGTGAGGGGGGAAAATGAGCTTCCACCTTCATGTGGTTGGGCCTGATTAGTAGAGAATATTAAACTATTCTCAAAACCAAGTGAAGCTCAATATTAATGTATGATTGCATGACAAATAATTGTGTGAATCTACTCTGATCTATGAGAGCATCATAATTAACTTTGAGCCTCTTTGTGATGTCCTCGTGGGGAATCTAGGAAGACTTATTCAATGTTTACTACCATTTTTAAAAAATTAATATAACAAGCCATATCAATTGTGATGACTTATTCTAATAGCTAGCCGTCACTCCCACAACATTGCTATCACATACCCCTCACTATTGTGATGGACTATTCCAATAGATAGTCATCATTCCTGCAAATTGTTATCCCATATACATCGCATGTGTGATGGCTAGCCATCACAATTGAGACGATGTAAACATGAAATCTTGCCCTTGTCCTACTCCATGTTACAACAACTTTAGCTATCATAATTTTGATGGATGCCCTTGCCATCACAAGTTGTGATAGAAAATTTTTGATGCCCATCTGATGGGAGCCAATTCGTGGTGGTATTGCTTAGGCAACAAGTGGTCAACACAATTGCAACAGCTTGTCTTCATAATTTGGATCCACATATAGTAGTGACCTATGCTATGTTTTCTGGAGACATGGGAGAAGTTACTACCAGATTTAGTACTTCATAACATTCTAGATCATATAGTGATTCCCAAATTAACAACAATAGTAGATTTTTGGTATCCTCATAGGGAGACTGTGCTAATACATGCATGGTTACATCCTTGGCTTCCATTGTTGGGCTAGTGTAGGTGATGTAGGAGCATCAAGACATGAAAGATCCCTAAAGAAGATAAAAGATGGATCAAAGGTAAAGAGGAGTTTAAAAAAATCAATTGGCATGTGTTGAAGCCAATCATGGCCTTACAATGCTTTAAAGATGATAAAAAAGTAATGAATCCTAAAGGGCATGTCAAGGACCTTAGGATCATTAATAGTGACATATGGACATAAAGGCATATTGGATTTTATTGGGTCCTTAGGAGACTTACAAAGGTTTAGGATTGCTTAAATTGGTCTTGAGGACCTAATAGGAAAGTTTAGTGGGTTAATTGGTTGTTTTATTCAATAAATTGTAAGTTGGGAAATTCAAATGTTTGAATCCCAATGCTTAGTTCCATTTTGGGGGGAAATTGTATTTAATGAGTTTTAGGCATAAGTAGGCATTGAAACTGATCTAAATTGATTGGGATAGTTGTAAGGGATGCTATTAAGTCAATTTTGAGGCATTTTATAGAGAGAGAAATATTGGGATTGATCAATTGTACAAATTGTGTAAAGAAGGCCAATAAAAACTTCATTTTTCAAGCATTGGTGCATGGTGGCTTGACTATCATTGATTTCTTATAGTCTTATGATCTCATAAGACTTTTTTCATATTTTTTGATCATTTCCTAATGCAGTGAGATTTGTGAAGTTCATTCTTTTCAAGTTTGTTGTCGCTACTTTAAGGGTTTCATTATTTTTATTAACAAGTTTGAGTTTCTACTTGAAATGTTGATCATTCCATAAATGTAGGAGTCTAATTCTTATGGAATGATCTTGTAACATTATGTAAAAATCATATCTAACAATGTTTTGGTAGGAAGTTCTAAGGATTGGTGATCACCATTGGAGTTTGTGAAGTAAAGGGCACTAAATTCATGGCTATGGAGTAGCAGAAAGAGTTCTAGCCATTAGAGGTTAGTGTTTAATAATTGGAAGTTCTTTGGTATGTTGGAGACAAGGTGAAAAAAACTTCAATTGAGTCTAAAGTTCTTGGAAGGAAGAGATCTAGAAAACCCTACATTTGAGGGTTTGTAGGAGACTGATTTGGGGCTTTTAAGGTTACAAAATTTTTGGGATTTTATTACAGCATGTTTCCCTATAAATATTTAAGCCTACCCCTAAACTATGGTCATAATTAATCTAGGCTTTAGGAACCTTACATAGAGAAATTGAATCCAAGAATGGTAGATTGGAAGGGCAACTAGCTTTCTTTTGTAGGGAGGAAGGCCATGGTTTCTTCTGTCTTGTCAACTCAACTAATATATTAACTTTCTTGTATGGATCTTCCATGTGGTATATTGACTGAAATTAATGGTTATCTTAGGTCTTTTTTCTATCATGAAAGTGCAAAATGGAGAAAGTTTTCCCTACTTTCTTGGGATTAGGTCTACAAATCAAAGGAATTAGGGGGAGTGAGCATTAAGAATATCAAACTTCGAGGGAGGTCTTTAAGAACTAGGTTATTTTGGAGGACGATTGGGTTCCCAAACCTAAAATTGGTCAAGGCCCTCACTCATAAAAAAACCTATTTCCCCAAACCTGAGCAATATTTTTAGGGAAGCTAATCCTCCTAAAGGCTTGAGATTTTAGAATTTATTACTTAAATACAAACCTATTATTTAGAATAAACTAACTTGGAATCTTGGGGATGGTAGGGATGCTCTATTCTATCATGACTCTTGGGGAGGATATAGGGACCTAAACCTTTATCCCTCCCTTCATCTCACTAAGATCTATTTGGAATCCAAATGGGGCCCTAAGGTAAGAGATTATGTGATCTTTGAGGGAGATGAGCTGAATTGGAAATGGAAAGATTTTGATTATGAGGATATTCCCTTGGAAGATAAAAATATCCTTCAATTAATTATTTATTTAAGAAATATTTACTTCAAGGGAGGTGAGAATTCCCTTATTTGGGATGGAAGCAATAATGGAGAGTATAGCTCAAAAATGGGTTATAATCTTTTGGAATCTCAACAAGACTTTTCAAAAAGTCTTCTTCCTCTTAGATTGTGTTGGGACAAGTCTTGCCTTCCTAAAGTTAGGTTCTTCTCATGGATAGTTCTTCACCAGACATCCCTTACAATGAAAAGACTTAGAAAGTTTGGCTTTTAGGGCCCCAATAGGTGCCCTTTGTGTGAGTCTAAGGAATAAATTATTGATCATCTTTTTCTCCATCACCCTTACTCTTCCTTGTGTTGGAAATGGCTACGCTATCAACTAATATTGTTTATGGTTTTCCCTAGTTCTATCACTAGTATGCTGTAATCTTGGCCCCTTTTAAGACTAGACAATATCTTTCATATCCTTTCGATCTCCTCCCCTTCTAGAGTTCTTTCAGAACTATGAAAGGTGAGGAATAGAACATTTTTTCAAGATAAAAGGATGGATGTAAAAAAACTGTTAATAAGATAGAAATTTCAATCATTGAATTAACAAATAATAGGTCACTTAATTCAAACATCAAATTAGCTAAGATGACTTATTGGGATGAGAAGATGTATGGTAGATCGAATGGTTTAAAGATCCCTCCATTTTTGGGTAAGGTGGAAATTCTAGGAACATGTAAAAGGAATGAATGTGTATGATAGGTTTTGAAGAAAGGATGGTTCAAGCTTAATTTTGATGGTGCTTCGAGGGGGAACTTGGGTAAAGCTAGCATAGGATGTTGTATTCATAATGATAAGGAGAAATAAATAAAAAATATAACAAAATATATAGGAGAGGCCACAAACAATTGGGCAAATGTTTTAGCTATAGTAAAGGGTCTCTCTTTATGCAAAGTGTTGGGACTAAGTTGGAAATAGAAGGATTCTCTACTATTATCATAAATACTTTAAGAAAGGGCTCTCTTTCCAAATAGAAGTTAGATACAAATCTTTCAACAGAGTATTATTTAACCATATTTATCAGGAGGGGAATAGGAGGGCAGATAAGTTAGCATATTTGGAGATTAATAAATCCCTCACAATCAATTAAATAGTATTAATAATCCAAATTTCAATCATTTTTTTGTAATTGTTATCACTAGGATTTAAAAAAAGTTAGCATGGGGTAGCCTAGATTTCTATATCGTTATTTAAATAAATGCATTTCTTTTTTTATCTATGTAAGATCCCCTTTACATGTACTTAAATATTCTTTTTGTAGCCTGGAAGGTTTTGCCCATATGAGTGACCTTTGTTTCATCCCTGATCTTATAGATAGCAATTGGACATAAGGTATTAACAAGAAAGTTTTATCTATGATATTATTAGTTATTTTAAGTAAACTAATCAATAAATGAGATTAAGAATTAGAATTTTTGTCTAATTTCAGAGAAAGCATGATTTAATGAAGAACTGGAAATTATTTCATTTCCCTTGCTATTAACATGTTAAAATAATAATAATCATAGAACAATTCAGCAAAAGGTCACATTATTTACAAATTTTTAATTGTAGTGTTTTTTACTAGAATTTATTATATTAACTTTTGATTTATAAGATCTAAATTGATTTAGTTAATCATATGATCAATAAATAATTTTGATAATTGATAAAGTTATAAAACTAGATTTGGATTTCATAAAATATTAAATTATATAAAAAAAAAACATCTATTTAAATTAAGATTGGTACAAACAATTAATTTGTAATCTTGATAAATCTCAATTGTAGCTAACACAAATACTAACAATACTTAGTTCTCTTGGACCCTCATAATGGATCACATAGGATGATCAGAAATATTGATGGTAAAAAATTGTTACACAATTGAACTTAGAAATAAAAATACATTAACATACTCAAAGTAACCCTAAACCAACTGCAATTTAACTAACACAAATATTGATAATAATTAGTTCTCTTGCACCCTTATGATAGATCATGTAGTATAATTTGAAACATTGGTAGTAAAAAAATGGTTACACAGTGAACCTAAAAGTAAGAATATATTAATATAAATTGTGATACTAATAATACAATTAAAAATATCACATAACATATCCCTATCTATAGTATAACTATCTTGATAGGCGTTATCCATAGCATATGAGTAGATGTAGTAAGATGGTGTTTCATACTATGAATTTCATAGTGGAAAAGAACTCTACTTCTAAACATAGTGTGTGCCTCATAAAGTAATAATTAGGGAGCTACTACCAAAAATTTATAATATGTATGCCATCACTAAATCATATAATTTTGTAACATCATCATTTTGCTGGAATTTACATACTAATGACCTATCTCCCAATCCTATGTTTAGCCCTTCAGACCAATACTCACCATTGTAAACAATACAAAATTTGAGTTACTAAATCCACTATGCTTGGCATTCTTACACATACATATGCCTTAACATATATCCTATGACATCAAGAAGTCCAAATATTTCCAACTCTGTTGGGGATAAGATCAAAATTTATAGACTTTGAATTGATACTACTATAAGTCAAAACATTTAACTTAGTAATGGGAAAAGAAAATATTTTTATAAAAATAGAACTCAAATTTTCAAATTCACCATTTCAACTTATTATTCCAATTGACTATGGTATGGGATTAATATTCAACTACCACCCTTTACCAGCTTCAATGGATAAAGACATAAGGTCAATTGATCATTTACTATGCTTAGAGTAACTACTGTTGTTAAATTAAATGTACTATGTTGATATATGAGTTGTAAAAAAATTAATCTATAAGATGTAATTGCAAGTTATGCATTTAAGTTTTATGATAACCTTGATTTGAGTTTATGAATGAAGTCTTTATTGCTTTTGTTCCATATTCACATAATGGTGTCTCTCTCTCTCTCTCTCTCTCTCTCTCTCTCTCTCTCTCTCTCTCTCTCTCTCTCTCTCTCTCTCTCTCTCTCTCTCTCTCTCTCTCTCTCTCTCTAGTTCAAAGTTGCTTCCATGAATTTTGTCCAAAATTCCAAATCACATTTGTATTATATAATTTTATATTATAATATAATGTTCATAACTTCATTATAACATTAATCAAATACTACATTTTTCCACATTAAAAAAAAACTCTAATTATGTAACTCAATAAATTTACTACTACAATGCTCATATACAACCTTGGTGTTCTCATTTTATACAAAGGTATAGCCTTGGTTCTCCATTTTACCATGGTTATTTCATGCACACTCAAATTGCATATCTGTAGTTCAAGATAAATATATCATATGCATATATAAATGCTCGATCAATTCTATATTCATAACTGAATCAAAATATAAATAATTTCTTAATCAAATTTCAATAGCATTTCTCCATTTCTTATCCATTGTGCATATATAATAATAGCATGTAAACAAACTAAGCATGATATGACCATTTGCAACATTTCATGGTTTTTAAATATATAATCCATCTAACCTTTGCATTCAAACATAATTTCATACTCCTTAATAAAATAACCAACCAAGTAGATGAATATAAATAATCATCAAACATCATCAATAAGTCCTAACATAACAAATAATCACCATAAAAATAAAGTGTCCCATAGTATCAAATAGTCTGAAAAGCAATCCAAAATAGGTCCAACATATAACAAGGTCTCAACATTTAAAGAATTTGAAATGTAAATAAACTACCATACTATGATATGATGGGCTAGGGTGAGGCGTCACAGAATTGTAAAATCTTTCTTGGTGCAACATGTTTTTATATTTAAACTAATAAAATCATTAAACTAGTGTTCTATTAAAACTAACCCTACCCAAATCCTAACTACAATTTTAATTCCAAATTTACTTCTAATTATAACCATAACCCTAAATCTAATTCTGACCATAACACTACTCTTAGCTATAATACTAAATACCACACTCTTAAGTGTAAACCCTACATGCTATTGCTAATTACTTTCCTATTGAAACCCTATTTATCACCCTTATTTTAAAAATAATTTTAAATCTAATGCTAATAAATTTTATAAAACTATACCAAACTTACCCTAACCATATATTCCAAATGTAGACTAAAATCTCACAATACATATTATATTAATGCTAGCTCTAAATGTAACACTAGCTATTAAAATAATCATAATCCCAATAAGAATTAACCAAAACTATATTTCCAAACCTACTCATATTCTAAACTATATTACCACAGATGATACTAATCCTAACTATGCAACCTACATACCCTCACTAACTACATCCATAATCTTACTTTTAGACAGACCCTAATATTAAACCGATGGCTAATAATATGTATGATTTAACCATAACTATAAATTATACATCCTAAAATTTCCCACAACCTTAAAGTAACCCTAACCCTTACTATACATGTAACATAACTTATGATTCTAATCCTAAGTATACAACCTACATCCTAGCCTTCATCACACCCTAGACCTGAACATATTGCTATATTCATAATTCTAAAATTTACACCCTAAAAAATATCTAATTTTAAGATGACCCTATTAGTCATACTACCCCTAACTGATCTTCTAAACCCAATATTGATTCAAACTCAACACTCTACACCCCATCAATAATCTTACAATAACCCTTACCATTTTAGTAACCCTAACCCTAATCTTAACTCGTAGTTGCACTAAATATGATACTAATCCTAACTATAAACCCAATGTCTTATCCCTAACTGTATTCCTTTTCCTAATCCTTACCTTGACTCTTCATCCTAATTCTTACCTTAACTCTAATTATTACCATTAACATTTTACTACTCATAATGTTAAAATGTTCAATTTAATGTTAGCCGCATCCCTACCCTAACCTAATAATAACTTTAAGACTAACCCTAACTCTAACAATAACCATAATCCTATCCTTAACAATTAACATATTAGTATTCCTAACTTTAAATAATACATTGTAATGCCAAACCTAATTTGACTATTATTCTAACCCTAATTCTAACCATAGTCACATCAGTAACCTTAACACTAACCCTAATTACAATATTGAACCTGATTGTTGCCCTAACTCTAATCTTAACCATAACCATAGCACTAAGCTTAACCATGATAGTACCTCTAACCCTATCAATAGTCTTAAAAGTAACCCAAACCCTACCACTTACAACTCACCATAACTCTATTTGTATTTGTTAACATAATACTACTACTAAGGTTATACCATTTTACCTACTTGTAACAACACCTCTACCATTGACCATAGGTGAAATGCTAAAGTTGATTGTTTTACTAACCTTAGGTCTAATAACTATAATTTTCCACAAACATACTACTACTAATTTCTATTCAAATTTTCAATATTAAATCTAATAATTATCCTAACACTAACCTCAACCCTATCATTAACATTAATTGTAATAATAGCACTAACCATAACCCTAGTACTAACCACACTATTAACCCTTACGACAATTTATTTAAAGATTAAAAATTAAAAAATATCCTTGTGTGTTGTACTAATTACTACTAGTTCACACACACACACACACACACACACACACACACGCGCGCGCACACACACACACACACATGTGTATGTATATATGTATAGATATATATACATATATACATATACATATATACATATATGTATATATACATATATGTATACATATATACATATATGTATATATACATATATGTATACATATATACATATATGTATATATACATATATATATATATATACATATATACATATATACATATATGTATATATACATATATGTATATATATATATATATATATACATATATACATATACATATATACATGTATATATACATATATATATATATACATATATATATACATATATATATATACATATACATATATACATATATACATATATATATACATATACATATATACATATATACATATACATATACATATACATATACATATATATATACATATATATGTATATACATAGACATATACATATACATATACATACATACATACATACATAGACATATACATACATACATACATACATATATATATATACATATATATATATATATATATATACATATATATATATACATATATATATATATATATACATACAGATATATATATATATATATATATATATATATATATATATATATATATATATATATATATATATATATATGTACATATGTATATATATATATATATATATATATTTATATATAGTACACTGAGAGTAATACTTCTGGAGGTGCTTATTTTTGTTAACTGTAACACAAAAAACTCTTGAGATTTCATGAAAATAGGTGTCTCTAAAAGGATTACTATTGACATACTATATCTAAGCTAGTAATAGTAATCTTTATATTTAAAAAAAAAACATCATAGAACAATTCAACAAAAAATCACATTATTTTGGAACTTTTAAAATGTAGTGTTGTTATTTAAAATACATTATATTACCTTTTGAGTTACAAGAGCTAAATTGATTTAGTTAATCATATGATCAATAAGTAATTTTGATAATTGATAAAATTAAAATACTACAATATTTAAATTTATAAAATATTATTTTTTATTTAAACAAGATAATACATCTATAAATTAAGAATGGTACCATCAATTAATTTTTCATCACGAGAAATCTCAATTGTAGCTAACACAATACTAATAATACTTAGTTCTCTTGCACCCTCATAATGGATCATGTAGTATGATCAGAAACTTAGATGGTAAAAAAGTATTACATGTAATTGAACATAGAAATAAAAATTACATTAACATACTCAAAGTAACCCTAACCATACCACAATTGAACTAATACAAATACTAATAATAATTAGTTCTCTGGCACTCTCATGATAGATCATGTAGTATGATTTGAAATGTTGATGGTTAAAAATTGTTACACAATTGATCCTAGAAATAAGAATATATTAACATAAATTATGAAAATCTATTATCACTTACTAATAATACATTAAAAAAAACACACGAACACACTTAATAACCTTGATGGAAGCAACATATTTACCATAATATGACCACGGGTGCAATCATATTATCCCACAAGAACACAAGACATAAGAATACATTAATATATATGATTTTAGTTGCTAATAATACAATTAAAAAAAACACACATAAACACAATTAATAAGCTTGATCAAGCAGCATATTTAGCATAATATGCCCACACGTGCAATCATATTATTCCACAAGATTAGAAGATATAAGAATACATTAACATATCTAATTTCACTTACTAATAATGCATTTACACAAACACAATTAATAACATTGATCAAAGCAACATATTTACCATAATATGCCCACAAGTGCAATCATATTGTTCCACAAGATATAAGAATACATTAACATATCTAATATCACCTACTGATAATGGAATTAAAAAACACACATAAACACAATTAATAATCTTCATGGAAGCAGCATATTTAGCTTAATTTTCCCACACAACCAATCATATTACTCCACAACACTCACAACACACCCGTCCACAAAAGAGCCATCCCTAGAGAGGAGCACTCTTAAGAACAACCGTCTCCACGGTGATACCCGGGCCGAAGCCAAACAAAACGCCCATGTCCAGCCCTTCTCCCGTAGTCGAACATCCCTTGTCCTTGGACGACTTCCTCATCTCGTCCATAACAAACAGCACGGAGCCACTCCCCATGTTTCCATACTCTTTAAGCACCTGCCTTGACGCCCACAACTTGTTCGGATCCAACTCCAGCTTCGACTCCACCCGATCGAGAATTGCAGGTCCTCCAGGGTGAGAAACCCAGAAGAGCTCGTTCCAGTCAGATATGTTGAACTTCTCAAACGCCTCCACCAGTGCCTTCTCGATGTTCTTCGACACCAGTCCCGGAACTTCCTTCACCAGTAGTGATATCTGCCCCACCTCTCTCAAGTGCCCTTCGATGGCTCCCTCGCTCTCCGGCAGAATCGTCTGCGCAGTCCAGACGAGCTCGAAAATGGGCTTCTCTATTTCATCAACGGGGTCTGCTCCAACGATCAACGCCGCCGCGCCGTCGCCGAAAAGAGCCTGTACAAGCATATTACCCAGTTGCGTTTCAGAGGGGCCCTGGAATATGATGGCGTTGATCTCACAACACACCACCAGAACTCGAGCTCCCCTGTTGTTCTCCGCGAGGTCCTTTGCCACTCGCAGAGTGGTGGCGCCGCCACAGCAGCCCTGCTGGTACATCATCACTCTCTTCACGGAAGGGCGGAGGCTGAGGAGTTTGGTGAGCTCGTAGTCTGCGCCGGGCATGTCGACGCCGCTGGAGGTGCAGAAGATAAGGTGAGTAATCTCCGACTTTGGCCGTCCCCACTCCTTTATCGCCTTGCCAGCCGCCTCTTTACCCAACCGCGGCACCTCCACCACCAGCATATCCTGTCGAACGTCCAACGAAGGGGTCAAGTAGGTGCACATATTAGGGTTCTCCTTCAGTTTTTCCTCCGTGAGATACATGTACCTCTTCTTTATCATCGACTTCTCACCTGCAACATAACATTTCCCATAATCACTAGTGCATAGAAATCTTATACGAGTCGCAATCGCACCGTAGTGTGCAATGGGCATCGTAGAGGTATATATAAATTATAGAGAATTTCATTATGCTAAAAAAAATTAAACTTTCCGAAAGATTGAAGCGAAATTTTTGAGAGAAAGTTTGAATGGGATAGTGTAAATTCACTCTAATTTCTCTGAGTTGGATCTGCACCTCCCAAGATTAGAAATTTCCTCCCCTATAATGACGCCATAATCTAAATAAGTCCACTTTTTGTTGTTTTTCTCGAAGGACTAAGTATTATTACAATGCATTAAATGGATCCACTTTTCATCTTTTTTTTTGGAAAATCTTATGTACAATCAGTTTTGGATTTACACTAAAGATTCTGGCTGGGGGAATAAGAATACGTATTCTGGAACTGTTATTCTAGAATAGAAAATAAGAATGTGTATTTGTATTCTGGTTTGGTTCAGTTGGAATTTGATGGGGAATTCGCAGATCCAAAAATTTATGTTTTCTAAAACAAATAAAATAAGAATAGGAGTACATATTCCAATTCCACCTATTTAGGTGGAACTGCAAATGCTCATTTTTTGGCCAAAATTAGAATATGTATTCTGATTTGATATAACCAAAGAAAATTTGAAATTTTAAGAATCTACATATGCGCCTATTCCACTCATATTCCCACTGCCGAACGGACCTTAGGTAGTCATTTCGTGGGTCCCGTTGATCAGACCAATAGCATGAAAAACAAAAGGATGGGAAAGATGTATCCTATGGTCGTCTATTGCTCTTAAGTCATTATGAATCACTGATGTGAAAATCAACACCTGCATCTCATATAAGGAAACACCTTCAGCGTAATAGTGATATGTGGACTGGAATTGTCAAATTTAGAAAACTAAATTCTAAGTTAATTTTGAGAATTCGACATTTTAACATAAAAATCAAATCTTGATATTGATATCATGTTTAAGTGGTCAGAACTTACACACTCGCTTGAACTTCTCCTTGAGCTCGACCTTGTGTTCGCTGTTGGTGACACGGAAATAATAGTCCGCGTATTCGCTCTGCTCAATTGCGTTGGGGGGAGTGGCAGTTCCGATGGCCAAGACTGTTGCATTACCATCAGCTCTCTGGGCTTTCCATAGTGTCTCCAGATCCAGCATCTTCCCCGTTGACATGATGCTGATTAAACTCTCAGCTAAATTAGTTGGGAAAGAGGCTTTTCCTAAGCAGAGGGGAGGAGAGAATAGTGGGTACTTAAGATTCAAGGGGGACACTGTATTTAAAGGGGAGTTTACAGGGAATTCGCGTGGTGCGGAGTTGTCCATGTTACGAGTGGGTAAGCCGTGAATGAAGAGGAAGCGGCGGAAGGGAAGGAGTGGTTGGGGAGAATATGAGCAGCATCGTGAACTGTGTTAGCTCCTAATGGTCATAACAAGATGCAAAAGCTAGTAACCTAATCAACGTAATCATTTGTAATAAAAAAAGAAACGTCCAGTTCTAAACACTGTTTCCAATGCTGCTGGTTACCTAACCTAGCCAATTGTAGTTAAGATAAAAACTAGATCTATCATTTTATTTGCAATGTTGCTTGAAGAGGTACTGAAAGCAAGACAAGGTGGGAGGATAATATAATTCGATACTTAATATTTGTAGAATCTAATAAAGGCAAAGTTTAATTATTGAATAATTTTGCAATCTTTTCTATTGTTGGCTCTGGGAAGGATAAATAACTTAATATACAGTTTGTAAATGAAGTAATAGAACAAGGAAATAAAAAATAAAAGAAGTTTACACATTCTCTTCAATTAAAAATAAAAAATAAACTAAAGTCATGGTAAACATTAGAGTAATTAGGTAATCTTTGAACATTGAAATAATTTTAATAAATTTTTTTGAAGTTGTACTCAAAAAGATAATATAAATATACTAGATTACTTAGATTGTGTGAAGACATTCTTTTACATTGAATAAAAGAAAGATAACAAATGAAATGGAATAAGAAAACACAAATTAAGTAAATGAAATCAAATTATAAATTGAAACCAATGAGTCTAAAAAGTTATCTTCATCTATAAATGATATACATATTCGATCCTTAGGAAAAAATAATCTTACACATGTTATATGAAAGGATTCCACAACTATATGCTGTGAAACAAGGCATGCATGCAACATGTCCACTGAACCAACTACTTTTTTTCAAGTATCACTACACAACACCATTTCTTGGTGTTTTGCCGGGAATTCACATATAACAAGATTTTTCTCTGTAATTTCAATAACTTAGCAAGATTAAATAAAATATATATTTATCTTCAATCTTATTAGCAACGTTATTGTTTACTTCATGTCTAATAGGGATTACTTGGACGTATATAATGATGTGGTGTAAAGTTTGAATTCATTCAATAGTCTACATACAATTACTTAACCAAAGCCAAGTTGTAGTTAACCTCTGATAGTTATTTATGGTAGCAGATACTTATAATGTAAACAAATAACTAGAAAATGGTTTTTCTTAATCAAATCAATGTTAGAATTGAACTTAGAAAACAAGAGTGTTCTACACTCCTAAGTAAAAGAAGTTGCTTAGTTCCACTCAGCAAATTATATCTTTTAGAAGGGTAATGGAGTCTGAGAAGAAGGTTGGCTTGAGAAATAGAAAGTCTATAAAAATGCATAAGCCAATCCCAATGTTTGAATCTTTAGTATCTAGTATCACTAGAAACAATATCGGTGATTTCTCTCTTCCTAGTAAAATTTCCTCTATAATGAGATGCTCTCTACTTGAAAATTAAGGAGTAATAAGAAAACAGTTTAAAAAAGGGGTGTGCGAAATTTGCATTGTTGCTAACTATTTCCTTCTTTGGAGTAGTCAAAACTCTTGATTCCAAGCTCTTAATTTGTACCAATAGCACCCTAATTGATTATACAAATTATCATCTAACAATCAGTGTGAAAAAGGCACAATTTACAACTTTGGCTTCATTGAGGAAAAAGTAACATTTCTAGTAAATTGTTACATAAATGGAAGTAAAATGAATGAGAAAGTTTAAGGAGAAAACTAGTGTAGGAACCAATTAATTTTTTCCAAGTTGAGACTTTGTATCTAAAATAACATGCCTCATCAATAACATATAATTTTAGGTATCATAATGGAAATGGTATTGTATTAGAAAATTTAGTAATACCATGATTGCCAATAGTCTAAACATTTAAAATTTTACTTTAGAAAATTTTAATACTATTTTAGAGGAAGATATACAATTGCAAAGTGTGCCCTTAACTAAGGAATATATTGTTTTCAAAAAATTTACATTTCTTTATATTTTGTAGACCTTGTATTTCAACCTTCTATTGAATATGCACATTAATGGTAAAAATTATCTAATGATGACAACAAAATTTTGTTAGTTGAATTTATGTGAATTCACAACTCAACTCAAATGTTCTGTAATACAATTATATATAGGAAATGGTGAATGCCTTGTCACATAAATATATTTCATATTTTTTTAAATTTATGTGATTATTAATTTTTGTCCCTTGTTTCCTCCCCCAAAAGGCCTCTATTACCTACCATCCCATCCTAGAAACACATGGAATATGTATTACTATTATTTTCTTGGATAGTGTTCAGTGGCTTCAAAAACTCATAGTTTTCTTATTGATATGAATCCTTAATGGAAAAAACAAACTAGGGCCTTTGTGCAACCCAAACGAGAACCATATTTTAGCTTAGCCAAACTACAAAGCCCACAACATACTTTGATTAGAAGAAAGTTCATGATGAAACATAGCAAAGAGTCAATTATAAATCCTTTAACTCAAATTGACTACTAAATTCTGACTCATTTAATCCCAACTTAATATATGCAAGAATTTGCTAGATAATTTGCTAATAATTTTCCCAGAGAGTATTTTGAGAAAAAATGCATCCAAATTGAGAAGATATTTCCTAAGCATGTGCATCAAAATATTGATTTTAAAGACTGACTATCTTTAACCTTAATCAACTTAGATTTTCTAATTTTACTATATGAAATTTAGAAGATCTATATGAAAGACATTGATTTTAGACTTTACATGCTTTGGGATTTTTGTTTCAAAAAATGTTTTCTTATTTGATGCTTCTACTAAAATTTTAAACCATGGGTATTTTATATTTTTAAGGAAATCTCCTATAAAGTTTTTTGCATACATGACTAAATCTCGCATAGTGCTTGGCATGTTGCTGCTCATATAGTTCATACCCAAATCAAGAAAACTGAGAGATGAAAATTGGGACATCAAGATGGGAAATCTCCTACATAATTTATTATACCCTAGAAAAAGATGTTAGAATTTTACTAGCCTTGCAATGTTCTCAAGCACCATGGCCCCACATTTTTTGCTAGAGAGGTCCAGATGAGTTAAAGAGGACAAAGAAATATTGGCACTAATGTTGCCCCAAAATTTATTATCTATGTGAAATAATGAAGAGAGAAGTTACTAATTACAGGGAAACAAACATCCCCACCTAAATTGTTAAAAATAAAATGGGGTGGGTTTTTAAATTTTCCAACCAAAGAAAGAAAATTTGACTAAAAAAGAGTGCATGCATACCCAAAAAGATAGTTCAAAAAATAAAATTATCATGGGGATAGTCCTTATGAAGATCTCTTCTATGACTCAAGGTTGATGGGAGGGTTTTAAGAAAAAAGGTAGTCATGTGAGTAACAAGAAGCACAATATAAATATGCTAAATGAGAAGCTATAATTAAAAAGAACACCACCATCACAAAAATTGATGATCTATAGTCCACTATAAATGTCTATCTCTCCTCTACATGCAATCGAGATGGCTTAAATTCTATTTTGACAAGCATTATAGTTTTTGCAACAACCTCCTTTGAAATTGTGATTGCCTCTCAATTTTCACCTTCTCTTTAATTGAGAATCAACTAGGATTTTTAAAACTTCCAAAAACCTATAGTCAAGGCACCCTTGATTCAACCACAAACTTTGTAGGGTGTGCCTTCTATTTCTTCATGATTTGTATTTTGTTTTACCTGATGATCTAGCCCTAAAATTTTTTCCTAATCAAAATGCTAATAAATATTTCATACCTGCACCTTTTTATAATTTATTATAGAATTTTATAAAAACTACCAAAAATTTGATGGGTGATTAGTTCACACTCTCAAGGATTAATCGCTAGTTAATGTGGAAGCCAACGTCAATAGTTCTCTTGCATTAATAGTAGGCTCGAAGTAAAGTAGCCTTGAAGAAATCTCAAAATTTGTGTCATGGAAAATTTGAGTAATAAATATTTTTATGAGAGATGGGATTAGATGAATACATAAAAGAAAATAAACCTATATCGAAAAATGATCCAGACAAAACAACATGGAAAAGACACAACAATAAAGCTATGAAAATTATTATAGATTCTATGAAGGATCAATTCTCCCTTCTATATCAAATCTTAAGGCAATTTTTGAGATGTTTTCCACTATTAAGAATACTTTCAAAATAAATGACACTAGTAGATTGTTAACATTGAAACAAGATCTACTATACATAAAAATGAACAGTGGAGATCAATTACATCTTATTTTTAAAGAATCTCAGAGTTGAAAGATCAAATTGCAACTATTGGAAACCAAGTAGATGAAAAAGAACTTGGGATTATAGCTCTAAAAGGACTACGTGTATCTTGGGAAACATTCATTCATGGACTAAGTTCTTGACCCTAAGTTCTTAAATTTGAACAACTAAAAAATGAATGCACTCAAGAAGAGTCAAGATTAATCTCTAGAGGAATAAAATTAAATCAAGAGGGAGACATTCAAGATCTTCAAGTAAATACCAAAAATGATATTCAAATGAAAGAGAAAGGAATTCAACAAAGCATACAAGAAATGAGATTGGTCAAAAGCACAATGCTTCAAATGCGATAAATTTGGCCATGCTCACAACTTTTGTTGGGAATGAAAGAAAAATCAATTAACCCTAGTGCAAGTCAAAAATCATGAAAAATATGTAAACTTTTCATTCTACCTTACACTCTCAAGTGAATTAAACTCCAACAAAAACACATGGATTATAGACAGTGGAGCATCACGTCATATAATGTGCTTTAGAGATAAATTCAAAAGCTTTGAAGGATACTTCTCTAAAGAAGTAACTATTGGAGATAACTCTACACAACTTGTAAAAGGTATTGGATCATGCTCAATACAACTGAATTTAGGTATCACTCTTCAACTTAAGAATATTTTTATGTACCTACTATAAAAAGGAACTTGGTCTCCATATTTGGCCTTGTAGATGAAGGGTATTAAATTACCCTCCAAGAAGATAAAGTACTATCTTGGCCAAAGAATTCTAATATTAAGAAAGCTATATGCATTTAATTTAGAGATGAGAGTTTATATAAACTTTGCAACCATACAAATTTAGCTCTAAATCATGAAGTGTCAAACACAAATGAAATCTAGCATAGAAGACTAGGTCATCTTTATTTTTATGCCTTAGCATCTATAGGACAAATAGTAACAGGGTTACCTAGTCTTAAACTTGATCATTCTAACATTTACAAAGGATGTTCCCTTGGTAAAAACACAAAAGGGTCCTTTCCTAAAAGTGAACAAAAATCAAATTATGTACTTGAACTCATTCATATTGATATATGTGGTCCAATAGTTGTACCATCCCTAAATGGATGCCTCTACTATGTGATTTTTATAGATGAATATTCTAGGAGAACCTGGATCTACTTCCTTAAAGAAAAGGAATCAACTGATGTGTTATCCAAATTCAAAGCATTCAAAATCCTAGTTCAAAACCAATCTGGACAGAAAATCAAAACCCTGAGATTAGACAATAGGGGTGAATACATCTCAAAAATATTTTAATTTTTTGCATTTTTGGGGATTAAGAGGTAGTTTTATGTACCATATAATCCTCAACATAATGGAACATAATGGAATCACAAAAAGGAAAAAATAGAACCATCATTGAATCAACTAGAGCCATGACGCATGATCAAAATCTTCACACCTCATTCTGGGATGAAGCCTCTAATACTATAGTTTATATTCAAAATAGATTTCTTCACTCAATATTGGAAAATACAACTCCCAAAGAAGTATTTATAGGAAAAAAACCATATTTAAGCAACCTAAAAATATTTGGGTGTCTTGCTTATATTCATATTCCCAAAGAAAAGAGAACCAAATTAGAACCATCTAGAAAGAAGGGCATATTCATCAAATACTGTGAATCATCCAAAGGTTACATAATTTATGTCCCTAGACAAGGAACCCTTGAAATCAGTAGAGATGTAAAATTTGAAGAAGACATTGTATTTAATCTCCCAAGAACATTAATGAATCATACTCAGAACCTAATACTAAACTAGATGAATATCCCTCAGTTGAAATGAGAGGGAGAATGATATTGAACATATTATACCTTCTATCCCAAATTTAGAGAATATTGAAAATCCTAACAATAAAAAGAGACCACTTTGGGCTAGAAAAATGATAGAAGATAATCATATCTAGAACCTGGTGAAGTAGTTAGAGAAAACAAGAGAAAAAGGAACCATTCATGCTATGTAGCACTACACTTTGAGCTCATCAAAATAGAGCCTATGAATGTCAAAGAAGCATTATCATGCAAATCTTGGAAAGATGCAATGATTGAAGAATACCAATCCTTACTAAAAAATGATGTGTGGGATGTTGTACCTAGACCCAAAGATGAATCAATTATCTCTTCTAAATGGCTATACAAAATCAAGCATGCACTAGATAGTAGCATTGAAAAATACAAAGCCAGATTTGTAGCATTGAAAAATCAACTAAGCTCTGTAAATTAAAATACAACAATGTGTTAGACATATAATTGTATATATACATGGGTTCTAGTTTCAAATATTTGTAAAAGTTTAAATACATTGATGCAAGTACACATCTATCTAGTAAATTTCAAATTAATGTAAATTTATATTTAAAAATTACCTGAGCACTAGTGGGTGTCACATCCATCATTTTTGTACCCCCACGAGTAGTAGGTGTTGCATCAACAACATCTCTCCACCCGCCATGATCAGAGCCCACATTGGAAGAAGCATGCTCTGCTACATGTACCTACAAAAATATAATTCATTTGGAAATATGAGTACATAATTATATACTTGTGAATAGAAATTTATTATTGTAAAAATGAAACTTAAAAGAGGTGTACTTGGGTCTAAGGAGCAAGAGGGTCATCAATGAAAAGTACTAAGGTGTAATCAATAGAAACTCCATCTCCAATAGTCTCAATCATCTGAAATAGTGAGGATTTTAAAGGACTAACAAGCTCAGATGGAAGTGATGTAGAGTCAATAGATTGAAATAACATGCCCATGTATGATCCTATTTCAGTGGGAACATGAATTTGACTCAAATCTCGTAATTGTTGATCAAACACTTCGAGTTCATTAGTAGAAATTGAAACACCTCAACAAACTCCTATGGTCCTCTTAGGTGGAGCTACAACATATTGCTATACATCTAAGTGCTGATCTAAGTGTTGAGCACTAGATTACTGAGAGCCAGAGTGTTGTGTAGAGTGCTCAACGTCAAAGTCCTGTATAGAGTGTTGTGTGCTTTGGTGTGCATAACCTAATGGCATGTCATGGGACACTTGAAATATAGGACTCTATGAAATCATCTTAGTGACACTATGTAAAGGCATCCCCTATGTATTTGCAATGTATGAATATGCTTGTAAAAGATCATCTAGAAGATACAAAGCCATCTCCATATGTTTGTACTTGGGTCTAAGGAGCAAGAGGGTCATCAGTGACACGTACTAAGGTGTCATCAACAAAAACTCCATCTCCAATAGTCTCAAACCTCTAAAATAGTGAGGAGTGTAACCGACTAACAAACTAGGATGGAAGTGGTGTAGAGTCAATAAACTAAAATAACATGTCCATGTATGATCCTATCTCAAAGGGAACATGAATCTGAATCAAATCTCATAACTATTGATCAAGCACATCAAGTCCATCAACAAAAATAGAAATACGTAAGCCAACTCCTAAAGTCCCCTTGGGTGGAGCTACAACATACTACTATACATTTGAGTGTTGAGCACTGGACTACTGAGAGCCAAAGTGTTGTGTAGAGTGCTTAATATCAAAGTCTTGTGTATAGTGTTGTGTAGTTTGGTGTGCATGATTTGATGGCATGTCATGGGACACTTGAAATATAGGCCTTTGCAAAATCATCTCTATGACACTATGTAATGACATCCCCTATGTATGAATATGCCTGTAAAAGATCATCTAGAAGATACAAGGCCATCTCCATATGTTTTTGCTCTCCAGTGAGGCCATGCATATCTCTTAGGGTAGGAATACATGCAAATATATAGATCTCATCAATGGGTGGTGTAGTACTTGATGATGCCTTAGAAGATGATCTACGCTGTCTAGGACTACTCAAAAGATATTTTCCTAAGTATCAAATGTAATACTTCTAGCAACAGATGCAATGTGTCCTATCCAATCAACTTCTTCCCTCTGAGAAGCAATGAAAAATCTATTTGCAGTAGCAGCCATAACTGGAGTCACTGTTGGGGGCCTGGATCCCACCAATGCATGATGATGAGGAACAGAATGAGTCAACACACAATATGCATCATGATCGTAGACTCTACCACAACCTTGACCATAATATCTTAGAATATCTAAATAGTTGACGTGGTGCCCCAAATGGAACTCTACGCACAACTACTGGGAAAAATATAATGGAATTTGGTCATTATTACGATAATGACCATGTGCTCCTAGGAATCGAGGGTATACCATACAAGCAATTTGTAGCACAACACATCTAGTAACCTAATATGTCCTAACTTTGGTCTTCTCTTCATAAAATGAGAAGACCAGCTCCTTAGAAATCAAGCTATAAACCAAATCTAAGGATATACCAACCGAGATCTCTTCTCTAAGATCAACAAAAATCCTATCTACAAATTGTAATGCAAATGTAGTATGTGATCTAAGTCTATTAGTAAGCTCCTCAAGACGAGTCAAAATCTATTGAGATATGCCTCTATATAGATGATTCCGAGATCTCTCTATAGCTAATCTCAGTCTAGCAGTCTCTATAGTCACAAACTAGAATATAGTTATCATAACAGGAATGTGAGGGTAGATAGATGATACATCAACATGTGGTATGTGTCCCTAAGCCTAAGCTTGTTCATGCCCTTGATCCTACCCCTATCCCTGTTCCTATTGTTGATCATGTTCCTATCCCTAACTCTCTCCCTATCCCTAATCCTGAGGTTGAGGTTGATCGTGGGATGGCATCTTTGGGTAGGACATGTGCAAACTAAATGTTATCTTAATATTACAAGAACATAAAGGGGTGAATATGGGGATGCCATATAATTACAAGAATATGTATTTTGATGAGGGGTCATGATAGGTTCTATCATTAATCTAAGGTCATAGGGGATCCTATTGAATCTTATTTAAGCATTTCTAAGGTCTTTAGAGGTCATGTATAAGGTCTTATGTCTTATAAGTATTTCTAAGGTCTTAAGAGGCCATGTATAAAGTGAGAAGAGAGAAAGTGACCAGAGAGAAGGTAAGAAGAGGGAGAGAGGCTATGAGGAAAGAGAAAATAAGAAGAGAGAGAAAGTGGAGATAGAGAGGAAAGAGAAAGTGAGAAGAGAGAAAGTAAGGAGAGAGAAAGTAAAGAAAGAGAGAAAGAGTAAGGATAGAGAAGTGAGAGGAGAGAGAGAGATCAAGGAGAGAGAAAGTAAGAAGAGGGAGAGAAAGTGAGATGAGAGAGAAAGTAGGGAGAGAGAAAGTGAAGAGAGCAAAGTGAGACGAGAGAGAGTTCAAGGAGAGAGAGAAAGTGTGAGGAGAGAGAGTTGAAGGAGAGAGAAAGTGAGAAGAGAGAAAGTGATGAGAGAGAAAGTAAGAAGAGGGAGAGAAAGTGAGATGAGAGAGTGAGCAGAGAGGAAGTAAGAAGAGAGAGAAAGTGAGGAGAGAGAAAGTGAGGAGAGATAAGTGAGAGGGGAGAGAGAAAGTGAGATGGGAGATAAAGTTGAAGGAGAGAGAAAGTAAGAAGAGGGAGAGAAAGTGAGCAGAGAGAGAGAAAGTGAGATGAGAGAGTGAGGAGAGAGAAGGTGAGAATAGAGAGAAAGTGACATGAGAGAGCTTGAGGAGAGAGAAATTGAGAAGAGAGAGAAAGTAAGAAGAGGGAGATAGAGTGATGAGAGAGAAAGTGAGAAGAGAGAAAGTAAGGAGAGAGAAAGTGAAGAGAGAGAAAGGAGCGAGAGTTGAAGGAGAGAAAGTGAGAAGAGAGAGAAAGTGAGGAGAGATCTAAGGGAGAGGAGAGAGAGAGAGCCTTCCTTATCTTACTTGATATTCATATTAATATGTCTTTGGCAGATCATTGTTTGTATCAAGCTGAATTAAGGTTTGTTTAGACCTTCTCTTATATAGCCAATGGTGAGTACATGTCCATGTAGGGACATGTACTCTTCACCACCTACTTATATTGGTGCTGATGTGAGTTGAAGGATATCAATTAACTATAATGTTCTCTCTCTCAACAATAGATCAATATACAAGTTAAAGAAAAATAGTATTAAACTGTTATACATTTCTAATATCATTAGAATATTTTTAGGTTGAATATATATAGGATTAGCTATATTTGATAGTCAGTCTGAAATATATTCAAACTTATTCAATTAGTTTGAAGCAACAAAATTGTGTAAAGATCTATCACAACTGATCTCTAATAGAGATCCATTACATTTAGTATTTACAGATCCATCAAAGCTACATTTGTATTCTCTCTACTAATAATTGACAT